>OZ001258.1:16976831-17114331 GCA_963924015.1 Macrophya annulata
TATATATATGTATATATATATATGTATATATATATATGTATATATATATATATATATATATATATATATATATATATATATATATATATATATATATATATATATATATATATGTATATATATATCAAGAGACTCGGTAGAGTCTCGCGCCAAGTACATTAAAAAAAATTTTTTTGTACGTGGTGACTCTACTGAGTCTATATACAGCTGCGGCAATTTTCCGCGGAGTGGGGGCTAATTATTTCTCGATACCGCCGTATTAGGTGATATCATGCGGATCTACGACTTATTGTCAGAATGAGGGTCGAAAGAGCTTTCATTCAAGCCTAACAGCGATAGAATCTGTGTACGTATAGCTGAGATATGATAATTTTTAATTTCGAGGTGGCTCGTTTCGCGTTGTCAGATTTTCTCCCTTTTCAGCACAATTCTATCGCTCCAGACCATTGCGCATGCGCGCGGATCTGTCAAACTGTTTTAGACTACTGCGCAACGCGTCGATCTCCCAAACTGACAGTTAAAGTCAGCCGGCATGTGAAATACTCAATTGTACAAAACTCTACAAAGTAATGTTTGATTCAAAACTATCCACAGATTAGGAGGTTAACATGATCGAATATGGAGCTGATATCTTATAAACGACAACGAATTAACCTATGTGATTGATCATTTACTTACGAGCTCGAGTCTTTGAGGTTATGTGCATACCTGTAAGAATAACGCTTTTGATAACTCCGCTTGCGTTGTAGACACTTTTCGTCAACTTACTTTTAATTTTAATTTTAATTTTAATTATTATATCCAATTCTTTGATAAGTGTCAACAATCGCATCGTGTATAGCAGAAGACATCAAGCTTTGTGAAGTGCGTTGATGTATTTTAGTTCACGAAAATTATACCAGAAGATTCATGAATACTGTGCACAGGGTCAGAATCGAGGAAATAGCACCAGTATAAATTACAATTACCTAACCGAGTTTCATAACAAAGACATAAAAGATGACCATACTCTTATATTTATATATATTCATTCAAATACTGTAAATGAATTTTTATTATCGCAGAATTTCTTCTAACGTATAGGTTCATAGCGTTGTGATCCATAAAAATTGAGCTTTACGTAAAATTTCATTGAGCTGTGACAAAAATAGTATAATCTTCGAATTGAAGCAACATTATTTTCAGACTCTTCATATAGCGTTACTATTGCGTGTAGTACGTTTAGGCTCAGCCATGCTCAATCTGGAATAAATTCAGATTTCTTTGGATTTATTCTGATCGTTGACTCGTTTCCACTGTATGTTTTCTCTCACTTTTCATTAAGTATGAATTCTGTAGCCTTCGTAGTCTCATTTACTTGACAACCAATTGGTTAGTCGATGAACACTTTACACTTGTGTGATGCTGATTTTCCAAAGCATTTTTACCGCTCACTATCACAAGTAAATGAGAAAACAGAAGATAATATTACTCGATCATATTTCACTAGCATTACTTTATGCTGCTATCAAAACATTACCGTTCTAGGCAGATTATTCATGTCCAGTGACAAAAACAGTTTATGAGAATCTGCAAATAATTTAACATTTAATGGACCAGTGAGACCAGGTATTAGATTTCAGAGGTGTACTAAGAGCTGCCTCTGAGGAAACGCTCTGAGGAAACTATTTATTGACTCAGTTTTTTCACAGTTTATTAGTACTGTTTTGATAGATAGTTCATGATTGTTGAAGATTTTGTGTTCTTCGCTGAGCATAGACTTAGTTCATCGAGGCAACAGTCGCTGTCGTAGGGTACAGCCTGCTGCGTACAGCTTGTTGCATGAAATTTTTTCACAATTCAAGGTAATATTCTATATGAATCTAATTTAGAGCTAATCAAATCATATTTCATGAATTTAACTTTTAAACAAAAAAATTTTTCATTGTAAGACACTTTCAAATCAATCAAAGATTTCTGTGTCCAAAAATTAAATTCATCAATTATTATTGGTTTGGCTCTCAATTACATTCGTATAGAATATTCCCTCCAAATTTGAAGAAATTTCATGCAACGCAGCAACCTGTACTGTACGATAACTACGTTTTCTTCGATGGACTAGAATCTATGATCAGCGAGAAACAAAAAATCTTGAAAAATCATTAACTGTGTATCAAAATAGCACTAATCAACTGCAGAAAAAACTGAGTTAAAAAATGTTTCCTCAAAGCGTAGTAGCAGTGATTTGAAAAAAATTATTTTCAAAGTCAGTACACCCCTTTAAGCCAGCGATAAACATCATTTTATCTCTAACATTTAATATAATGAATATTATGAGTAGAAATAATTTTGATTGGTACTAGTTGACAGATTCATGAGTAAGCGTGTAGATATCTTCCTTTCGGGACTGCAAATACTATTTGCTATATTATAATTTTTATTTTTATCGATTTATCGCAGTATTTTTCACATGTGGAAATTAACCTTTAGCTAAAATTTCGATTAAATTCAATGAGTTCTAATCAAAATGTTCAATTTTTCAAAGTCATGCAAGATTCATCCTGAAATATTTTCTGCGTACAGTTACAGGGTGATTGACTGTTGCTTTGAAAGATGATCCCCGATATCAAATCCGCAGAGATAATAAAAATGTTTAGCCCATGTGTTGCAAAAAAAAAAAGGTGGTGCGTTAGCTGGATCCTTCCTGCTTGAAAATGTTTATCTGATAAATCACATAATGTTATGAATTAATTCTGAGTGTAATTTATCACATGATTTGCCTTGTAAATTTGACAAAACATATAAGAAATCACAAAATAAATCATATAAACACGAATCATTGGACATAATATTAAACAAATTACATGATAACTATACGGTTGACCATATGATTTTTGATATAGTATATCTAATGATTCATGCGTATATGATTTATTGTCTGATTCCTTTTATATTTTAACAAATTTACATGATGAATTATATGATAAATTACATACGAAATTCTTTCCCAATATTATATGATTTACCACATGAACATTTTCAGCAGGGTTATTATAGCCGCTATGGTGATTTTCTTGCTCATGTTTACAGATGACATATCAAAGCATATAGCAATGAAGTTGAGGAGCCTAGATTCATCAGATGGTCAATAATCATAGAAGACAAGTGAAATGTGATACAAATAATTAATATTCATAGCTATATCAAGAGTCAACAATTGAGCTTAGAAAATGTGTTTCGTGGTTCCATCTAGGAGGGTAGAGCTCTAGCAATGCAGCATGCGATTATTGAATTGATTGCCATATAAGTACGTCTGAATGAAGAGGTACAAAAAGTGATAGTGCAATATTCCATCATGGTCAGAATATTCAATCCGGCCACTACACCTGCATGTTACGGGAGGGAAATTCTGCTTGGAAACGTGTAGATGATATTATTGTAAAGCAGAAATGGTCGAAAAATGCCCAAGATGCATACATATTCTTTGCATGTCAGACCTGATTAATCCTAAAGTTAGCAGTAACTATACCCCTGCTACAATTAAAACCGCCGATGTTGGTTTGAAGCTCAAGCTTGAATAAATATCCAGCTGAACGGTGCAAAAAGTAGTGAAATCCCCCCAAAAACACCTCACGTGTAAAAACCTTGCGCCAAGTACATTAAACCGTAGTAACTATCAACAAAAATTTGTTAACAGAATATTCGAAGAAGTAGCACTCGATCTACAAAACTATTGAAATCGATGGATGTTGCCAAGTACAATTAAATTTTTTTCCCAATTTATTTTTGAATGTGCCTTAGTATTAGGTTTGGTTGTTACTCACATCTGAATATACATAACATGCGTAACACGTAATGACATGCGACATATGTACACGTAGGAAAAAAATAATCGAAATTAAAATTGGAAAAAACAAAGAAAAAAAAAAAATTTGGAGGTAGTGGTACTTGGCGGGCTAATGTTTGAATTGTTATAAGAAAATTAAAATAGTTCGATTTATATTTTTTTGTAATTTGTATAAAAATGCCCGCCAAGTACCACTACCTCCAAATTTTTTTTTTCTTTGTTTTTTCCAATTTTAATTTCGATTATTTTTTTCCTACGTGTACATATGTCGCATGTCATTACGTGTTACGCATGTTATGTATATTCAGATGTGAGTAACAACCAAACCTAATACTAAGGCACATTCAAAAATAAATTGGGAAAAAAATTTAATTGTACTTGGCAACATCCATCGATTTCAATACTTTTGTAGATCGAGTGCTACTTCTTCGAATATTCTGTTAACAAATTTTTGTTGATAGTTACTACGGTTTAATGTACTTGGCGCAAGGCTTTTACACGTGAGGTGTTTTGGGATGTATACCGTGAGCGTCAGGTGAACCGGGTCAGTGAAACGACGATGGCGCTAGCTTTCTTGAAATTTATAAGGGGAACTAACTCACATCCCGAAAATATCCCTAGGCCTTTCGAAGCGTAGATGCGGACCGCCATTAAATATGTTAGACAGCTATCGAAATGTTTTTCGAGGTTATGTTTCACAGGTCACAAAGATTTGCAGTAGAATTTTTAGAATTTCCAGACATGTGTTTACAATAACTAACGATTAACCAAAACGCTGTAGTTCGATGATCTATTGTCTTGATCTAAAACATTCATAACGTATTTTCACTATCTCGTGTACAACTCTACAATACTTTATAACCCTAAAAACACTCCTGATATCTGTCAACCAAATACAATGGCCGCCTCCACGGACCATGGAGTAAACATATGAAATCGCAACTGAACTAGGGATATTCTTGGTGTATTGGCTCTCCCTTTAAATTTCAAGAAAACTAGCGCCATCGTCGTTTCACTGACCCGGTTCACCAGACGCTCACGGTATATATATATATATACAGGGTGATTCAGAGCAACCGGGTCATATTTTCAGGGTGGGTTCGCCGTGAAAATCTAAATCGAAAAGTCCTTTACCAAAACTTCGTGCGTCCAACAGTGACCGAGTTATCGTGGACTCAAGTTGACCTATCACAGGGCATCAGTCAGGGCTGCGGCACGGGAGTAAATAATAAACGTTGCCCGCGAAATGAAAATTTTTTCTGTTTGTTGCTGGACTATACATTCTCAGATTTAGTTTCGATTTGAATGCCCGTCCGAATGGCCTTCGTTGTCCAGGTCCTAACCTCCGTAGTTTTTGTCATCTAGGTCTTTACCTCCGTAGTTCTTGTCGTCCAGGTCCTCACCTCCATAGTTTTCGTCATCCAGGTCCTGACCTTCGTAGTTTCCGTCGTCTAGGACTGTACCTCCGTAGTTCTTAACGTCCAGGTTCTCACCTCCGTAGTTTTCGTCATCCAGGTCCTGACCTCCGTAGTTTCCGTCGTCTAGGTCTGTACTTCCGTAGTTCTTGCCATCCAGGTCATTACCTTCGTAGTTTTCGTCGTCTAGATCCTTGACTCCGTAGCTATCGTTGTCCTGGTCCTTACTTCCGTAGTTTTCGTCGTCTAGAAAACGGAGGTAAGGACCGGGGTGATAAGAACTACGGAGGCAAGGACCTAGACGACGAAATTTACGGAACTGAGGACCAGGATGACGATAGCCACGGAGGTGATGATCTAGACGATGAAAACTACGGAGGTAAGGACTTCGACAACGAGAACTACGAAGGTAAAGACCTAGACGACGAAAACTGCGGAGATAAGGACCTGGATGACGAAAACTATGGAGGTCAGGACCTAGACAACGAAGGCCACTCGGACCTCCAAATGAAAACTAGATCTGAGAATTATAAGCAAGAAACAAAAAAAAAAAAATTTATTTCGTGGGCAACATTTATCAAGAGACTCGGTAGAGTCTCGAGCCAAGTACATTAAAAAAAAAATTAAAAAAAAAAAAAAAAAAAAAAATTATTTCGTCTCGACTCTACCACTCTCTTTTACCGGAGCGGAAGCTCGGCGCAGGAGTGGGGATAACCATATTATTTCATTACGGCGTATAGGCAATATCTCAGGGCTCACCGAATTAATACAAGAATAAGATGCGAAAAAGATTACATTTGAGCGTAATATCAATGCAATCGGTGCACGGATAGCTGAGATATGATTATTTAAAAAATCGACGGGATCAGTTTCATCTCAACAATTTCTTCGTCGTACCAGATTTTCGCTCCGTGCATAAAAACTATGCGGATATAATACATAGAGAGTACTCCGACGAGACAAGAGTTTCTACTGATCTCTATATCTATATATACTACGGATACGCATAGAATTCCGAGCGAGTTCGTCGGTCTGCCATGCAATAACTCTTTCTATGGCCCACGGGAGGCAGCATAATCGCGCACACCGTATAGCTGAACGTACTAACCATATTTATCTGTTTGTTTATTTGACGAGTCGAGCCTTTGAGGTTATGATACCTGTCACGATTGATCGCGATTATAACGACGTGTCAGTAGTTTACTTGTATTTAATTCAAATCAAAGTAATTCCGTAATAATACGGAGATAATAATTATTCAACGCTTACTTATAATAATATTTATGGAGCATAGCAGTATTGCATCGAGATTTTGACACTTTCAAAAAAGCCTATGTAACCGTACGTGATAAAAATGAGTAACAACATGCCCTCTATTTGCTATCGAGGATAACGAATTATTATACAGTTCCAATATCGTGTAAAAATGTCTGTGACGATTCATCTTAATTATAACGAAGGGTCGGCTGTAAATTACATTTATTTATTTGAATACTTATTTCTCTGACTACGGAAGTTGGATATAACGTAGAATTCATAAAGGAATCAGAAATTCAGTAATAATGAAGAGATAAACGCTAATAATATGTATAGGGCAAATAGAAATAACCTCATTTAAATTTACATACAAATCCAGTGCCAGAACTCACTACAGCTGTTGTGGAAAATGTGACCGTCAGTTCTTAAAATGAGTAAAAATAAGCCATCGATTACTTATCTAGGATAAAGAATTGTTATAAGGTCCTAATATTGTATATAAAATTTGGAAATATTCTACATTGCAAAAATGAGCAGGCACGTGGCATCGTTACCTAAAATATGAATCTGTAATTAAATGCAAGATATAATATATAATGCGAACTCAGTCATTGTTCTCTGTAAAACGTATTTTGTACAAAAGCTATAAATGCGTGCCGTGTGGCTGGTCGTGATTAGATGAGGAAGATACTTGTTTATTACATTGAAAATTGATGTAAATGAAATATGCGGAATATCAGTTAATTGGCAACAGGTGATGAGATTGGACAAGAAATAACCATGAGATTGAACAAAATAATAAAATTAATTTTTATAACACAATAATGACCATACGTGATCAAAATGAGGTATGGTTTCATATCACGTATAAAATAGTCACATATTCTATGAACATACATAATCGTGAATGTTTTTTTTTATGAAAATTAGTAGGGAGATGGCATCATTACCTAAGATTCGATGAGATATTTGCAATTCAATGCCGAATATAATGAATGATGTGAACTAAGTCAGTGCCTCATGTAATATCTTGTGCACTGAGAGCTATCACCGCATGCAATGTGGCAGATCATAATTAGATTAGCGAGATAAAAATCTGAGAACTGGAAAATGAAATCAAATCAAAAACTGAAGATAATCATCATTTGACTAGTTTAAGTTAATTTGATCAGCATCTGGGCCTTAGATGATGTAAGTATAGTTCTTCGTAGCCAAAATTTTCGTTGTGAATATTTTTTTAACGTTTTTTCAACTTTGTTCTGTCAGCTTGAAACTCTTCGGACAACTTTTAGTAAGCAGAAAACTTGTCAAAGTCAAAATTATAAGCGACGACGGTATATAATTTCATCATCGGTGGCTCAATTGCTGATCAAACTTGAATCACTAGAATATTTACAATTATGCAGCCAAATTGCATCTTCAACTCTTTAGGCAAGACCCTACTAAAATCTTGACCAAGAGGAGTTTTTTATTTTCCAATTAGCCAAGAAAGGTCTAATCGAAAAAGTGATACTACCAATTCTAGATTACGGTAAAATATGTTTTCAAACAAAATCTCAGTCTTCTGCGATGAAAGTGTATGCGCAGGAAACCCTTCGCAGCGCTGTGCAGAATAGATTCTGCAAAAGGTTATCTGCGCATACACTTTCATTGCAGAAGACTAAGATTTATCAGTAAAACACTTTGAATAGAACTTATAACGGTTAGATTTATAGAAACGAATAGTATTCTGAAAAATATTATTCAACAGAAACGGTTGAGAAAATCAAAACGTGTACAAAAAGTAATGAAATCCCCCAAAAGCACCTCGGGTGCAAAAACTTTGCGCCAAGTACATTAAAACGTAGTAACTATCAACAAAAATTTGTTAACAAAATATTCAAAGTAATAGCATTTGATCTACAAAAGCATTGAAATCAATGGACTTTGCCAAGTACAATTGAATTTGCTTCCAATTAATTTCTTAATATTGATATTTCAATATACATAACATGTTACAACATGCAACATACGTACTCATATAAGAAACGATCAATTATAAATAAAATGACGGAAAAACAAAGAAACGAAAAAAAAAAATTTGGAGGTAGTGGTACTTGGCGGGCATTTTTGTAAAAAGTACAAGAAACTATAAATTGAACTATTTCAATATTCTTATAATAACTTCAATAGCAGCCCGCCAAGTACCACGTACTCCAAATTTTTTGTTTTCGTTTCTTTGTTTTTCCGTCATTTTATTTATAATTGATCGTTTCTTATATGAGTACGTATGTTGCATGTTGTAACATGTTATGTATATTGAAACATCAATATTTAGGAATTAATTGGAAGCAAATTCAATTGTACTTGGCAAAGTCCATTGATTTCAATACTTTTGTAGATCAAATGCTATTACTTTGAATATTTTGTTAACAAATTTTTGTTGATAGTTACTACGTTTTAATGTACTTGGCGCAAAGTTTTTGCACCCGAGGTGCTTTTGGGGGATTATAATACGTTAATACAGTAAAATAATATACGTATGCATAACATGTATTGCATATTTTATTATTTCTCAATACATTACATTAATGTACAAAGCATATACGTAGGTATGTGTTATTCTTATGTTTCTCAGGTATCTTGAAAAACAGAAAGCTCGTGCATCTCAAAGTACGATACCATTTCATTAATTGGCAGCAGCACAAGATTATTTTTATACTGCGTCTTCACGATTTGCTAACGAAGCGATAACGCTATTCTTTTGTTTTTAAGTTATCTAATAATAATGTAGAACTTGGGCTATATTTTAAATTTCGTACCGGTTCATTATGTTTATAACACTAAAACAGCTAGCCGAGATATTCTTCGATCTATTCCCTCACCTGGACATAGACAATTTTCGGGAAACTAAGTCCATTCTATCATACAGATGTGTTGATAGCCTATGGCAGCAAATTTTCTCTCGATTTTTGGCAACGCTACGTGAATGCACAATCAAATAACACTCACGAAATATTTATGACCATTTGTAGGCATTTTAATGAGGTAAAGACATGTTTCTTGAACATGACAGCTACGCGGCAAGTCTTCAGTTGTTCGCCCATGACGGAATGCACCAGCATACCAGATGTCGACCCTAAGATGGAAGATAATACCCAAGAATGGGTGAATGACAATTTTCCGGAAACCAATATGGATTCCCAATTTGATTTGCAGCTACAGGTATCAATGAATAACAATGGTTCCGCAGAGCTACCCCTCAACGAGGAAATGAGCTGGGGCTCTAAGGATATTGGACACGACGATTCGGGTGAACATTCGATTAAAGACGGGGAAATATTGATATCCCGTAAATTTTGGCAGAAATTTTTAAGGGCAGACGTCACCTAACTCAAAAAAGGTTGATGTGATGCTTTTGAACCAAATTTTTTAAGTGAATCATTATGTGATCGCTTTCGATTATCACAAATTCCGTGGGATGGAATCACCATACTTTCATGTCATTGCTTCTTGCAAGAATTCATCTTGTGCCGGCTTCCAATTTAAACCGTTACACCTGCTCTCCGACCGCTGTTTAATGACATACAGATCCACATGTTTCGTAACAAACCAATTTGTCATGATAGCGGGGAGATTCTTCGTAGATTTATCAGCCGTGACGAAAGAAAATTACTTCGTAAAGAATTAGAAGGACACGCGCCGAGCGCGTTGAAATTAAAAATGCTCGGAAATGTTTCCGAACACATTTTAGTCTCCAGAAACCGAAATAATGCTCCAAGCTTAATGTGACTCCAACAACCCAGTGAACACATGACTTTAAAATGACGTCATATATAGGTCACACAGAGGTCCAAAATTTTTTACGTAGGTATGACATAATAGTGACTATGTTTGATGACTTTCATTTGACGTCATGTTGTATGACATCACTATGACCTCATATTGACATCAAACATAACTTTGATGTGATGTCAATCGTATGACTTAACTGTTACGTACATGTTATATCATATTTTCATCATGCCATGACGTCATATTGGAGTCATAATTTTATGTATCATTTATGTAATTAGTAAGTCATATGATTGTGTTTTTTTTTTTTTTGTAGAATTTGATGATGATTAATAAACAGTTTCCTACTATGAATTAAACACCGTTTAATTCTCTGTCGTTTATGCGGAAACTTCAAAATTCGAAGTGATTTTCGATAGAAATGTAATTTTTTATAAGTTTTTATATATATGGTATATTGTTGAGTAATTTTTGAAAACCGCAAAACGTAATTCTGTTGACAGATGTGATTGGGGATATTTAATTTGTAAATTATAAATTGAGTACCTGTATTCTGTCTATTTGACGTCAGATGAAATACAGTACGATCAATTTGAGATCATATGTGAGGAAAGCAAAAACAAAAATATGACGTCATTGTTATGTCAGCTTGACGTCAGTTAAATCACATTGAAGTCAATTTGAGGTCACATGAAGGTAAGATTTACGGAAAAAAACTCGATATCACTTTGATATCATTATTATATCAGATTGACGTCAGATCAGTCATAATGATGTCAAATCGACGTCATATTTACGTCATATGTTTTACGTAAAAGTTTTACGTCAGGAGGTACGAAATACTGAGTCATGTATGACTCATACGTGACTTACATCTTACGTAAATCATGACACAACATGATGTCATTCTGACGTAAATTTTACGTAAATGTGTTTACTGGGAAATGCCACGTGAGAATAATACGAAGGACGCTTTTAGACAAAGACGTAGCCATATTTCTAACAAAATTGGAAAAAAAGTTTAACGAGTCGTGGCCGGAAAAATTGTGCAATGGATACATACAGGTAAGCTGTTCGGATCCATTTTGGGTTATTCTGTACACGGAAAAACAAATTCAATATCTACTATCCTTACCAGAACCTGTTTTCTGTAACTTGGATGCGACAGGTTCAATTATTGCTCGTCTGCCTGGCATATCTAAGCCGATTTACTATTATGCCCTAATCGTGCCTGGTAACGATGAATGTGCAACATTACCGATTGCAAAGTTTATTTCAAGTGTGCATACCATTCCGTGGATTACAACGTTCTTGACCTTTTCAATTACACAATTACCCAGTGAACACATGACCTCCATATGTCGTCATAGATAGGTTGAGAAGTACTCCAGTACTTCTTACTGAGTATAGAAAGAAGAATTATATATTTGTTGTTATTTTCTGTTATGTTTAAGAAGATTATTCTTACTTTTATTAAAACAATATTTCCATGATATTGTTTTATCATCGGTCGATAATTTTTAGTTTAAGAATTATATGTTAAAAAAATAGATGTCAGATATAAATTGAAGAATGTCTTTTGTCATGTAGTTGTGAGGCGAGAGCTTTTTGTTAGACACTCGCAAATAAACTAAGGAAGTACCCAGACGTGTTTATATTATTTCTCGAATCGCTACTTTTAAATTAATTTAAATAATATAGATTTCGTTTGTGTTATCATAACGATCGTATTCTTTCCTGCGAGTCAAGAATCGATTAATAAGAGTTATTCTTGTCGGACGCCTTTTTGCGGTTTACATATTCTCAGCGACATAGTGCCCCGGTATCTCCTGGATATAAAATTCAACATCCATTGAGTGAGCGTGGTATCTTCCCAAAGAGATATGTGTCTTCGAGATATTTCTACACCCAGATCATAAATAAAGACAGCATTAATAATTAATTCTCCTCCTTAATATTTTAATACAAAATAACTATTTCAAAAGCTCGTTTGACTAATTCTTAATAAATAAAAACTAAAACACCCTTCCAGATAAGTTCCAAATTAACTAAAATATTCCACAAGCTGAGGACTTGTGAAGGATTCTTAAAGGGAGATAACAATAATTTTCTTCCATTTAATTATAACGAGCAGCTCCCGTTACAGAATAAATGGCGACCGTGACAGGACAGTCTGGTTATTGATGGTGTTTTTCATAAATAATAATAAATAATAATAAATAATAAACACAGTGATAATATTGGACATTTGAACTTTTTTTTTTTTTTTTTTTTTTTTTAAATGAAAATAATTTACAATTTGTATCCACAATAGAGACGCTTTTACAAGCTTCTTCTTGAAACTTTTCTGAAACATAGTGGCCGTGAGAAATTAACAGTTTATAATTTGTTTATAAACCAATAAAAGACAATCTGTTCAATTGGTTCAACCGTCTTTTGGTGATCAACATTAATGACATCTGCTAGTGAATTTTTTCCAGCGCTTACTCACACTTCATGAATCGAAGTCTTCCGAGGATAACCACTCATTCATGATTGAACGAGATCTTCTCCTGTTCATAAAGACAAGTGAATCAAGAGGAAACAATCACCATTACATCGATGGTGAAATCAACAACAACTGTTTTACTTACGCATCCTCATCTCCAATCAGCTGGGACTGAAGAAAGAAGATATTTTCGACAGAAACCCTGAGTTTTCAGTTTTTCTTTTTGTCTCTCTAATTTATCATTTACTTAGTTTCATTAAGTCAATTTTGTAAAATGGGTAAGAAAAATCTTAGATCAACTCGTTTTACTAACACACGAAACCTCATGGAGGAGGACGATTTGCGGAATGAAAATTCTTGTAGTGTAAATACGCCTGAGAGGGAACAAACAGTGAGTCCCTCTGCGAGAAATACTAACGAACGGGCAGGGGCATCCAATCAGAGTCATGTAAATCGAAATGATCCACTATTTCAAGAGTTTCTTCTGTTCAAAGAGTTTAAGAATAGACTACAATCTGATCCCATTTTTCCTAATCCTAGAGATTTTAATCCTATACAACAAACGTCTCATTATTCCGATGTTCCTTCTATTAGAATTGCGGAATCACCAGCATGCTTTTTACCAAAACCGGACAGGGAGGCTCTACCTAAATATGATGGGTTCTCAGATAAAATGCACCCCATGCGATTTCTCAACCAAGTCGAGGACGAATACTATTGGGAACAACGCGACGATAAAGCTCGTCTCAACCTCGTTCGTCAACGACTTATGGATGCTGCAAGTGTCTGGTATAATGCTCAACATTTCGATTCCTACCAGAATTTTCGTCAGAAATTTATCAGCCAATTTTGGAGCAAAGAGCGACAATATAAGGTTCGGAAACAATTGTTTACATCAAAGTTTTCCCCAACTGTGGATGATAGCCGGGTGGGTTATGTATATCGAATGGTAGAGCAGGCAAACTACCTGGATTTTAAAATCGAAGAACTTGAGTTAGTAGATATGCTCATAGAACATTTCGACAAAAACATAGATATTGCTATGTTCTTAGCTGGTAGGAATTATCAGACGATAGCCGAATTAGTAGAGGGGTTAGAAAAGATTGAACTATTGTTAACTCGAAGAGATAATTTATCCGGATTCCAAAAAAAGAACCCTCTTTTAGATAGAAATATGGTTAATAGCGCTATTAATGGAAATCCGTTAAGTACCGATAGATCTAAAGGGATTGAGTCTGCGCAAAAGTCTAATTATACAAATGCTTCTAATTATCAAACTCCTAATAGGTTTATTAATAATCATTCGAACAACAGATTTCGAGATTTCAAATCTGGGGCTCCGAATAAAATTCAATTGATAGAAAAACCGGAAACCATAGAGGATAATAACACTGTCCAGACAAACGAAATAACAGAATTCGAGTCAGAAAGTAGAAATCTGCAGGAAAACTAGAGAGTCCCACCTTTAGGGTCCCAATAGGTGGGAGAAATTTATTGACAATTTTCGGGACTGATGAGGAATTGTTGGCGGAATCACAAAAACAAATAAGTGATTCTTTAGTCGTACGACCTACTTTATCTGCAAAATTAGGAGAAATTAAGGTAGATGTACTATTCGATACTGGAGCTGAATTATCTTGTATGTCTGAAAAGTTTTTTGATTTAATCAAGGAGAATTTTATTTCTTATGAAATTTTACCGCTAACCAGTATTAATCTACAAGGAGCTTTTGGAACAAAAACCAAGCTCGTTTCGAAGCAAATTCGAATAGAAATAGAATTTAGCCAAGTAAAGGTTGAATCCATCTTCCTTGTAGTTCCTAAATTGATTAGACCGCTTATTCTTGGTAATGACTGGATGTTAGAACATAGAGTTCAGATTGATTTTTCCACTTCTTCAATCCATATTGAAGAGAAAAAAAATCCCTCTCAACATGTATAACAAAGACGGGCAAGCGGTAGATAAGTCTGATAATCAAACAACGATTTTATCTATTGTCAGTCAAAACATCGAAAATTATTCACATTTGACAGATACACAGCTATTAGAGTTAGACCTTTGGCTAGAAAAGAATAATCCGGTTTTCAGTGATGAACCTGGTTTGACTAACCTATTTAAACATAAAATAGTTTTGTTTGACGAGACTCCGTTTTTCAAAAGACAGTATCCCATTCCATTTGCCCATAGAGTTAGTACAGATAAACAGATAGAGGAGATGTTAGCCTCGGGAATTATAGAGAGAAGATCAACCCAATACATCAACCCCTTGGTTACTGTAGTGAAATCCACTGGTCTGATCTGTGTAATATTATAAAAGCGAAAATACCGATTAAAAATCAAATGAATAAAGTACTGTTATGATTTATGTAATATTATAACAGCGTAAATACTGATTAAAAAAATGATTTAAGAAAGTACGTCAATGAATTATCTTTAACTATACCCTGTTGCTTTAGCTGCCGCATCCGTGGTCCTTGTACCGTAACCACCTTCTACACTTGTATTGCTTCTGAAAATGAACGTATGTACATATTAGTGATGCTAAACTACAATTCTGCGACGAAAACGACTTAATAGGGTGGCGATAGACCTGGAAAACCGGGAATAGTCATGGAATTTTGTCAGTTTGGGAAAGTGCGGGAAAATTTAGTGAAAAACGCAGGTCTATATGGACAATGCATGTTTTACATTTATTTTTTAATTTTTTTAAGCTAAGCTATTTTCGAAATTCAGTAGTAAACGGATATTTCGTGCAACTTCGTAAATAATGGCGTAATAAACAAGACAATAAATATCCCCCCCCAGAGCACTATCACTCCGCTTTACTTCGTTTGGATTCTTCGAAAGAGGTCAGGTAATATCGAACTTTGGAAAGGGAAAAGTCGGGGGAAAATCATACAATTCAATTTTTTTAGCATTACTTATGCATGTTTTGGGGAGCAATGGTCGGCACATCGACGTGATGGGCATCCATCAGTCGAGCGATTTCTGCTTTGTATTAAGATAGCTTGTAATGAAATTATTAATTGAGTAGATGTGAGACTCCAATTGGTCTTTCGATTACATAATTACATCATCAATCTTACTTTAAATTTGAATTAAAAGTAAGGATAATATACAATAAAAACTCATACCATCGGGCGAAGATATATCAATCGCGGTCATTTGTCAATAGAAGTAAAAAAGTAAGTACAGATCCACGTCTTCTGGCAATAAATAAAGAATAATTAATAATTTTCTTCCGTGAATGTTTCTAAGCTTGTCAGGTCAATCGCCGGTAATTTTAAAAATGGGCCCGCGCACATAAATTTATATGTTGGTGGCGCCATCGGGTGGACACCGATGCACAATACAAAAAAGAATAGTGTATAAGAGTAGTCCGTGTAGAAATCAGTCTAGCCGCAACTAGTAACTGTCTAGCAGCTGGAAAGTTATGGCTACATAGGATTTTTTTCCAGTGGCTATCTAGCCTTTGGATAGCCGTTATCAAAGCTAAATCCCTAGCCAGCCACTGTCTAGTCGGTGGCTAGTATTTATGAGATACAGGTGGCGCTGTTCAGTTGGAAAATGTTATGTAGTGGCTGTCTAGCCTTTGGATAGCCGTTACCAAATTGAGGCCCTATCCAGCCACTGTCCTGTGGCTGGATTTTCACGGAAGCAAATTACTGCGGCAGCAAAATACTGCTGCAGCGCCACGCTGCGGCAGCGAAAAACTGCCCGTGAAAATGCGCCCGCAGCGGCAGCAAAACGCTGCACGTCAAGCGCGCGTAAATTGATCACGTGGTTCATCAACGACTCTCATTTCTGTTTATATTCGGCTGCAACTCGCGAGTTCTTGTCCGACCATTCCAACCGCTGTTATTATTAGAGAGAGAGAGCTAATTGTCGTGCAAGGTAAGATGATAATTAAATGTCCGTCTCATTATTATGGGTGAAGGAGGCGAAGGTATGGGCGGAATCACGGTTTAACTTGAGTAGAGTAGCTTTGGTTATACCGTTCTTTCTGAAATTGCATAAAAATGATAAGTGCACACAGACCCTACGCATGTTTTCATTTTTTCTAGCACTTAATACAATATTCAGGGTTGAAATTAAATATTTTTTATTCAATTCAGTCTGTTACGGTTTGTAACTGATACTTATTAACAGAGTTCATGTCTGATTAAAATATGCATTAAAACGGTGAAAAACGGAGTACTCATTCGAAAGAATGGTATATGGTACTACAATCCTCTGTTGAATTGTGTAAAGATGTGTTAGAGTCACCTCTTATAGATATAGCTTCCTACGTTTTTGTCATTTATTCCAAAACTATTTCAGGGTGGCGACAGGGAATTTTGTCAGTCTGGAAAAGTCAGGGAATAACGCCGGTCTACAGGGAAAACGCGGACTTTTGTTTATTTTGATTTTTTTAAGATGAGCTATTTTAGAAATTCGGCAGTGAATCCACATTTAGTGAAGCTTCGAAAAGAATCGCATAAAAAATAAGAAAATAGATACTATCCCCCCGCAATGTCACCATCACTCCGCTTAACTTTATTTCGGTTCTATCAAAAGAGGTCAGGGAATATTGAACTTTTGTCTGGGAAAAGTCAGGGAATTTCATTTCGGCTGAATTGTCGCCACGCTGTATTTTTTCGGAGTTAAATACCGGTGATTCAAAAAATGAAATGATTTGACGCTTATCTGACCTACATATCCTACACAACACGTATTTCCTCCCTATACCGGTATTTCATCCATCCCCTCGATTTATTTTAGTTATGCATGAGTCATATCTGTTTTGCTACGAATACTATTTCAACATACTGTGCATCAAGTTCGATTTTGAAAAATCGCTTTTCAAAATTCAACTTTAGACGTGTTATGTTGAAAAACAAAATCAGACACACGTGCGAAAGATGATTCTCGACTCGTGTGATTGTTACCCTCACTTCTCTCGGGCGAAAAACTTCACACTCGTTCGAGGATCAACACTTTCGCAATAGTATCGAAAATTACTAATTTCGCAACAGCCATGGAACCATCTACGTTTTTGAAGTGTGGGCTCTGTAGTAAGAAATTGAACGATACAAATCTGACAACACATTCCTGTTGCTTGGACTGGGATCGACTTTATATAGAGGATGAGGGAATATTTTATCCAATTGATGGTAATTACGATATTTATATATTTCCTTCGCATCAGACTGAACAATTACAAGTACTGATAACAACGGATGGCTATTAAAATAAGTTTGCCCATAGTATTTGCCATTTCACACTTGCACGAAAAACATCAACCGAAAATCATTCAACTTGTTATTTAATTTATTTGACAGACGAGAATAACATTGTCATGCCAGAAGCACACTCAACATATAATTCGCCGGTATGTATGCATAGGGCATTCTCTATCACAAAGGTACCGTTTTAATCTATAGGTAACTAATTTTCTCCAACGGATTTTTTCACATTGTCCTTGAGGACCAAAACGTATGCGCAAAAGCGGTTGCCAATAAGATACTATTTTTTTAATTACGAATTTTCGAACATTCGTTTCTTTTACTGCCAACATGGAAATATATATATGGGGCATTTCACGCCAAATCGACCACCTCTGAACCCGACCCCTTGCGATTTGGCTGAAAGTTTTTTATCCTCTTTTATCCTATGTAAATCGTTTCTCAGAATTCTTCAAATTTTTTCATTCAGCCAAAAAAAAGTTAAGAATTTTTGAAAGAATAGCTATAACTTTATCAAAATTTGACTTACCGGGACGTTTTTGTTTTAAATTTTTGTCTTTGAATGTACTTTTTGAAAAAAAATACAAAAAAATCATTCAAACCTATCTTCATCGGTATTTTTTAGATTTTTGGAACAAATCGAAAATTTTTCCATGATTACCATTTTTGATTTGTTTTTTCTTTTTATTATGTCAAACTTTGACATTTTCTACAAATCCTCAAATTTTTTCAAAGTAGTGTTATTTTGATCTCTATATATATATTTCAATTTCAAACGGGCGAATATATATTTTGTCCGATGTCATTCCTATTCAACAACACCGAGTTTTTTTTTCTTTCTGTCATTAAATTCGAAGGCGTAGTTTTGTAAAAAGTTCAATTTCTATATTCATCTGAATAATAACTTTTCACTTATTCACGTAAATTTTTTTTCATGGAAATTACATTTCAAACCGAATATTTTATACCTTGTGTACTTTTTATTTCTCTAATGCGGTATCGTTGATGAAAAAAAAAAACACAAAACTCACACGCTTGTAGAAAAGGCATATTGTCAAAAATCCGTAATTAAGAAATTAAAGCCTTAATCCAAAACCACATTCAGGTATGGTCTTTGCCCTGGAACACAGTACGAACAAAAAAGTAGTAAAAAATATCGAGAAAATCAGAAACTTACGGGCTCGAACGCTGTGGCGTATGATGTGAAAATTAACATGCCATTTGAAAAATACTTATCCGAATAAATTTTCATTTAGGGATTCTCTTTCTTTTTGTTGAATATTAATAAATACCATGATGATGATTAATAAATACCGGTTGATCCATAAACTCGCGAAAAACCGACTTCTTATTTTATTTTTTAGTTGAAAACACCAGTTTTTGAAAAATTCTGTGGACAACCGATCCTCATTCATCCTATCGAATAGAATCCCCAAACGAATATCTTTTCATGCAAAGGTTCTTCACATGACATGATTTTTCATTTTGACAGGAAAATACCGGTATGCCCTATAACGTCAGATGACAATTCGAACATTTGGTCAGATACACAAACATTACAGGGCGACTCAGAATAAACCAGGCCATTTTAAGTAGTCAACAAAATTTGAACGCGTACGTTGATTGATCTTTGGAAATGTTTTTTCATCGGAAAGTTGAAATAGACACCTTTCATTTCGCGCTGTTTCTAAGTATAAATATCACTATTTTTCATCCTGTCTGTGATTTTTTGGAACTTCGTTTTTTACGAGTTCATAGTATATTATTTCTGCAACGAGTGAAGATTTTTAGATTTTTTAAACGCAGAACGAAAGACTCCTTCTTGAAGTTTGTCGCGAAAATGCGTTTCGAACGTTGGTCAACGCATCCTGATTTTCTCAACGTTTAAAAATAGTCTGGTTTATTCATAGCCATCCTCCATTTTTCATAGATTCATAGATCATATTTTTATAGATTGTTGACGATAATAAAGAAAATCTCGAAGAGCGTGGACGAACCACAAATATTGAAATAATCGCAAATAATGATAATGGTATAGAAAAACCGGATGAACGTACAAAAACTACAAAGCTGGCGGAAAAAAAGAGTTGTTAACCATGAAAAAAACTCTGAGGAATACCGACAAATTAAAAAAACTCAAACAATCCGAAATGTCGATAAGGACGTACCGAATGAAAATGCTGACGAAAATGACATTTGTTCTGTGGATGAGATGCTCATTAATGCGATCCAAAAATATCCTGTGCTTTACAATTATAAGCAGGCAGGAAATCCTCGCAAATTTGTTGAGAAAGCAGAGGCTTGGAACAATGTGGTTATGGATTTACGAGGTACATCGTACGACAATCATTAATGCAATTTTTCTTATATTTTGTGCATATAGTATATCATATGATGTCTTCATTTCGGCGATAATGCAAATTTTTTCAAAGTTGAATAACTTTCATCAACTAATTATGTTGTTGTCTGTAGGAGAAATTACTTCAGTAGATGCTAAGAAGCGATTTAAGACGCTTCGAGATCGCTACATCAGGATAAGAGCAGAAACAAATAAAAACAAATTCCGAAGTGGAGCTGCAGCTTCTCCCAAAAGAGCACCTTGGGTGTATTACAAATCCTTATCATTTCTGGACGATTCGTTACATACACCTCCGTAATAATATTAATAATATTACGTGATTTATAAAGAATTAACTGATTCATGTTACGTATACTATTTTTGCATTTGTAGGACAGTATCAAACGTTATAAATGGGGAGAGCTCATCTGACATACTAGATGATGATGGAAATAATTCGGGCCGTTCACCGCAAAAATCAAGTATTTAATTTTTTCATTTGTACTATTTTCCATCATAATATACGAGGGTGGTCTGAAAAGTTTCCGACCTTCATAAGAGCAGTATATGTTTAAAAGGTCGGAAACTTTTCAGACCACCCTCGTATATCTTTGCCATAGTATTTCTGCATATCTTTAATTTAAGGGTCTAGCAGAGTCATGGAGAGACGACAAATACGTTCAACATTAGACGAGTTAGTAAGCTCATTAAAAAATACTCCGCCACCAACACCTCAGCGACCAACCGGACCAGCAACTCATGAGCTGACAGAAATAGACGGTTTCGGCATAATGATTGTCAACAAATTGAAGAAGCTTCCGGATAATCTAGTACCGGATGTAATGCTGGATATTATGACCAGGATGCACACAGCAGAAAGAATGGCACGAAGTTTGAGTACGTCAAATTTTCAGTTATTTATCTTAAAAACGTTTGCGTATCAGAATTGTATTCCTTACATTCATATACATATTTCAAAATGTTTCGTGTTGTTTGAAAGTTATCATTACGTAATGCTTAATCGCTTTTTTAGGCCCTGCAAGTAGGTTCGACTGAAGCCCCCAGGTATGTAATTAGTATACAATATTCCCTCGAGTTTTTATTTTTTTATTTGAGACCTATTGAATACAATAGTTTTTGACGACCTAATTACTACTAAAAGATTTTTGATCTAAACTTTAGCTACATGTCGATGTCATTTGGATGCCTTCAGGTATACTATCCCTTGCAATAAAGGATGTGGGACTTCCTGGTTATCGATATATCCGTTATCCGAACTAATTATATTGCGCGAAAAATTTATTAACGAATAATGTAACAATTTCACAACGTATGCCAAAATGTTGGAAGCTTGTAGGTATATACTTAAAACGTGGGATATTCAGGTGTTAGTTAACAAAAACGATTTATATTAGAGTTTACTAAAATACGAATATCGTTCATCATGCCACTATAGTTGGATGTTTTCCCTAAACATGAAAAGTAAGATAAATAAGAATGTATTATAATTATTAGTATAGTATAGTATTGTTTTCTTCATATTCATACATAATATTATAATTGTTATTACTCAGACGTTATTAAATGTAATCCGCATTAATACTGACTTACGTTATTTTATTTATTGGACGCGACCGTCAACGAGTATTATAACAGTAAGACAAGCTCTATACATATCTATGCTGCCATGATAAAGACCCCTCGCCATTGAAATAATCACAAAATGCTTGTCTTGTTTGTACACCAGCTAAGAATACTGTTCTTGTGGTTCGATCCAACGGTAACATGTTACCAGAAGCGTCATGAATTTTTCGCCAGGTACCGAGTATTGTGCCATTCTCTGACTGTCTGTCCACACAGGTAGGCGTTATGTACATTTGTTTTCCGCTTTGCAAATCACTCATTCGTAACCAATTGTGGAGACAAACCGTACTTTTCACGATTTTAATTGCTGTGTTGAGACTACAATTGATGGGCCTCGTATAAATACGCCACTTCGAAGCCAGAATGCCAAACGCATTTTCTATTCTGCCTCTAGCAAAACTGTGCCGATAATTATAAATGCGTTTTTCTACGGAAGTATTCCATGAAGCTGGGAATGGTGTCAATAAATAGTCAGATAATGGGAACGCAGAATCTGCCACAAACACGTACGGCAATTCCGAATTACCCACTTTTCCTATCCGAGGTAGATTAGCCTGGAAACTTTCTAATAACTTCCATAAATTGGATTTAGTAAAGACTCCCCCATCACTTTGGCGTCCCGGTGCACCGATGTCAACGAATTGAAATATATAATTCGCATCACATGCTGCTAACAAAACTATACTGTGATGACCCTTATAATTATAGTACTCGGACCCTGCATTAGCTGGTGCCTGCAAAAAATTGTACCCAAAGTATAACTTTTAATATAATTATAGTTTCTATTTTCATATATGTATACATATTATGTATACCAATATCATGGCTTGTTGTGTTTGTCTTACTTGTATTGTTACGTGTTTTCCGTCAATTGCCCCAATGCAATGACAAAAATGGCAGTGCTTCGCGAAACCCGCCGAAATATTTAGCCAATCTTCTTCGGTTTGTTCGTGCAAAACTTTCGGACTCAAACACCGCCAGATGGTCTCACAAACTTCTCCTACGATATTTGATATCGCTGTAGGCGATATGTTGAATAAATAGCTCAAAGAGATTTGGTTATCTCCAATGGCAAGATATCTGATGTAAGAAAAAAGGTGGATTAGTACCTATGTCACAGCGTATAGAAGCCTTACCGTGCAATGTCGGTCTACTGTTTACTAAGAGAAACTATCCGTACCTCAGAGTTATCAACAGCCGCTCTTCGGCCGATATAGGTTCACGCAGACATGTATTCTTCTCGATAGTTGGAGCAACAATGTTTGTCAATTCTGTAAATTGAGTAATTGACATCCGAGTAAAATTTATGAATTTCGCTTCATCGGTTTTTAACAGATCAAAGGATGTGTGGTAAAATCCGCATTGTTTCCTCATTTGGAACAAAGGCCTTTCCCAATATTCTTTTGGCTTGTAAATCAAATCAGTCAAATCAAGGCACAATGCGACAAGTGCTGCTGCAATAATTAGTTGTCTTCTCCGTGAATTCCCCACATCGTCCTCGCCCGTGATAACTGAATCGCTCTGATGCAAAGATGTATCAATAGTAAAAAGCCTCGGTCGCCTTTGATTGCGCAGCCCATTATGAAAATAATAAATACTAACATTTACATTCGTTGTGTTCTGTCCGTTGAAAGTTATACTTAAAGATTCTTCTTCGTTTATCCTGCACTTTGCTGGTCTCCATAAATATTTTTGGTGCTTGACGTATATTTTGCTGTCGATAGAAAAATAGTGATACCGATATGTCACTGATGTTATCTCATGTAATCGCAATCAAGCAATAAATATTTCGCGGTGTCTACTGAAGTTAAGATCCGAAATTCGCTGAGAATTTCAGGATATTCCAGTCGAAAAGTTTTCCTGAGAATTCAAGGAATTGCAGTTTTGACAGGTACTAGATACCCTGGTATTGCAATGTGGTGGTAGAAAGTAGTGTATTAGTCCATTCGGAATATTACAAATTTAAATATACCTGTTTCAGGGGGATGATTGCCACTTTATTGTTATCTTTATTGTTTAAGTTTCTCACGGATCGAAGAATGCTCTCACTTGGAACCCTTTCAAATATTAAAATGTAAGATTCTAGTTCTAACACGCTACTGAGCAATGTTTGCTGAACCTGAAAATTTTGTTTAATGATGCAAATGTAATTATTGATCTCTTATAAACGTGTATTGGTTTATATGGGCTTCTTTACCTGTGAATCGTTGAAACAATAAAATTCTCCCGTCGATTCTTTAGCTGCAGTTATGTAATGACCGCTATGTATAGAGGATCCAATGTGTGCTACCACAGAAGTCAAAGAATAAGTCAATCGCGGTATTGCATTCACAGATTTATTTCTTAGGTATGGGTCCAAATTTAAAATCTCAGAGAAACGCAAATGCTTGAATACTTTGTGGCCAGTCGAATCAAAACGCATTAGTTGTATGCACAATACGTTTGGCGGTTTCTCTAAATATACTCGTTTTACTGGGGTTGTTTGGCTCTTGCACGAATTACACATGTATTCGTTGCTTTCGATAACTTCTTCACGAAAGTAATGAAATAAGGCATCATCCAAACTGTCAATGGTTCTATCGTCGAGGTCGAGTGAAATGCTCTACAATGGATTTGTTAGTGTTATCAACGTCCGTCATCAATCGCATAACGTAACGGTGTTTCAATGTTAAAGCGAAAAGATCTATATTACCCTGAATTTTTCGATCGAAATCGATATGGACTGACAACTTGAACATTGCACCTTCGTACGGATAAACCCACGAAATATTTCATCCATAGGTGTTGTATCGTCGTTACAATGATTTTGGTCTTTTACGAAGTTGTGTCTTGTTGAACAGTGACTATCAATACTAGCCAAAAGATATGTAATTAATTCGTGGCAATCTGCTTGCTGGCCAGGTACGAATTCCTTACAGATTTCTGTAAGAATTAATGAAATATACGCGTAATAAGCAGATAGTGTGGAGGATGCGGTTATTTCCACATACAGTTTCGCGCATATAAAGACCAATGTTACGGAAATTTTCATTAATATGTATATCGATCAATATTACCGGTAGTTATATCGCGATTGTACGTCTGAGTTTGTATTAGTAGCAATACTAATGTTATTTAAAATATATGTATATAGTAATACTTTATTTCCACAACTATGTAAATACTCACGATGTAACTGCTGGTATATTTTTACAGGTTTAATTACATCACCGGAATGCTGGTGACACAATTGTAGCGTTTGTCGAAGAGTACAAATAAAGCACATGGTTGAATCTGTAAGTAACACATTGGTATTAAAAATCATCGTATATTGTCGGCTCTACAATAGAAATTCACTGCATGTCATTATTACCTTTTTTACAGTGAAATTTGTAATCTGTACTAAATAAAAGCCAATTAACGAAACTTGGAATATGAAATAACGCCTGAAGAGCACTATTTAAAAAACAAGAATTTCCGAGATTCATCATTCCAGCGCAGACAGGAAATTGTTGCATCCAGGTAGATTTCAATCGGCGATTCTGTCGAACACGTGGTGCTACAGAAACGTCTGATGAGACTTCAGCTGTTTCATCAACAGGATTTTGCTGATAATCTGTATTAGACTGTGTACTTTCAATGAGCGCCTGTTGCGTAATCCATATTGAATAAATATATACGTATAATATTTACGTATATATGTATATACGTATACGTATACATGTAGTTATATCTACTCAAATCTGGACAGATATGAGGCATTACATCTGGGCAGGTCTGAACAGATTAAGACAATTTCGAGATTTGGTAAAATATAATTTGATCTGCTCAAATGTAATCCTTTATCCGGGAGTATGTATAGTATACAATACATACATAAATTTATATATATCGCGTCACTAATGCCATAAGGTCGTAAACGACAGTATACGACCTTCTGGTTCTATTAAAACCAAAAGGTCGTATATTTTTTTTTTCATCGGAATCGCCATCGCATCAATGAAAACACATAGATCTATTGAAATCCCCGAAAAAAAAAATTTTTTACGGATACGACGCTCTGGTTTTAGTTTTAGGTCACGAAAACTGAAGCCAGAAGGTCGTATCCGCTATTTTTGTTTTATTTTCTCAGATTCGCCATGAAATCGATGAAAACACCGAGCTCTATTGAAAGTCCCGGAAATCAAATTTTTTGGCGGATACGACCTTCTGACTTTGCTTCTACGAAAAATCGCGAAAACTAAAGCCAAAGAAGGTCGTATCCGGGGACAAAAAAAAACGTGAATTTCAATGGAAATACGCGTTTTCATCAATTTCAAGACGATTACAAGAAAAAAAAATGGCGCATACGACCTTCTGAATGTAATTTTCTCGATTTTTTCCTGAAAATAAAGCCAGAGGGTCGTATGTATTCGGCACTAAAATCGCATTTTTGCCGTTTACAACCTTATGGCATTAGTGACGCGATATATATTTATACACTAATTTGATTTTATAATTTTGAAATTTCCATTTCAATACATCTGTATGTATATGTATAAAGTTTCAACAAGTACATACTTTAATCTTCAGATATGTTGGTGACCATGCACGGACCAGTATAACGACACCATTATCTATAGGGTACAGGAAAAAACCAAGCGTCATTTTCCCTGTTGCGAAAGCCCGATAGAACCTGATAAATTCGAATGGATCGAGATTCGGAAACCGAAGAGAAACGAATGAAAGGGACCGTTAATATCATTCCGATCTATGAACCTTTATCAGTTTCCATATAGGGCTTCTCTAGTAGGTATAATACGTTCATTAAAAGGTGGTTCAATAAAAAAACCGTACAATTTCGAAATGTGAATAAAATCTTGACGCGTAGACCGATTAAGAATTCATTTGCTTTCAGATGAATACTATAGGCTTTCATTTAGTAGCTGAAGGATCATACAAATTTTAATCCGTTGCAAAGACACAAGCCTTTGGAAAATAAGTTTTCAAAAAGTCGCTGTTTGCATTGAAATAGTGTATTATAATATCTTGATTTGAAAGGGTTTTCGGGTACATTATAATAAATAAATAAATGGATAAATTATCAATATGAATCTACGGCTTGAGGGAAAACTTTGGCGTGATAAAAAAAACTAAATACAAGTTTTTCATAAAAGAAATATCTCACCATCCATTGGATAAAATATTCCATCGCTCGTACACACGAAACGAGTTTGACCCATGGAGCACTGATGCCTAAGGTTTCTTTTATGAAAATTGGAGTTGCAGAGCCCGCACTTCAGAAACGTAGATGGTTCCATGGCTCTTGCGAAAGTATACATTGTGGTAAAGAAAATATGACCGGTTCGAAGGGATGGATGAAATACCGGTATAGGGAGGAAATACGTGTTGTTTAGGATATGTAGGTCAGATAAGCGTCAAATCATTTCATTTTTTGAATCACCGGTATTTAACTCCGAAAAAATACAGCGTGGCGACAATTCAGCCGAAATGAAATTCCCTGACTTTTCCCAGACAAAAGTTCAATATTCCCTGACCTCTTTTGATAGAACCGAAATAAAGTTAAGCGGAGTGATGGTGACTTTGCGGGGGGATAGTATCTATTATCTTATTTTTTATGCGATTCTTTTCGAAGCTTCACTAAATGTGGATTCACTGCCGAATTTCTAAAATAGCTCATCTTAAAAAAATCAAAATAAACAAAAGTCCGCGTTTTCCCTGTAGACCGGCGTTATTCCCTGACTTTTCCAGACTGACAAAATTCCCTGTCGCCACCCTGAAATAGTTTTGGAATAAATGACAAAAACGTAGGAAGCTATATCTATAAGAGGTGACTCTAACACATCTTTACACAATTCAACAGAGGATTGTAGTACCATATACCATTCTTTCGAATGAGTACTCCGTTTTTCACCGTTTTAATGCATATTTTAATCAGACATGAACTCTGTTAATAAGTATCAGTTACAAACCGTAACAGACTGAATTGAATAAAAAATATTCAATTTCAACCCTGAATATTGTATTAAGTGCTAGAAAAAATGAAAACATGCGTAGGGTCTGTGTGCACTTATCATTTTTATGCAATTTCAGAAAGAACGGTATAACCAAAGCTACTCTACTCAAGTTAAACCGTGATTCCGCCCATACCTTCGCCTCCTTCACCCATAATAATGAGACGGACATTTAATTATCATCTTACCTTGCACGACAATTAGCTCTCTCTCTCTAATAATAACAGCGGTTGGAATGGTCGGACAAGAACTCGCGAGTTGCAGCCGAATATAAACAGAAATGAGAGTCGTTGATGAACCACGTGATCAATTTACGCGCGCTTGACGTGCAGCGTTTTGCTGCCGCTGCGGGCGCATTTTCACGGGCAGTTTTTCGCTGCCGCAGCGTGGCGCTGCAGCAGTATTTTGCTGCCGCAGTAATTTGCTTCCGTGAAAATCCAGCCTGTGGCTGGCTAGTAATTATGGGATACAGGTGGCGCTGTTCAGTTGGAAAATGTTATCCAGAGGCTGTCTAGTTTTTGGATAGCCGTTACTAAAGCGAAACCCTATCCAGCCACTGTCCTGTGTCTGGCTAGTAATTATGGGATACAGGTGGCGCCGTTCAATTGGAAAATATTATCCACAGGCTAGACGGCCACTGGATAGTCCTTGCCAAATACAGATAACAAAGTGAGGTTATGTCAATATGGAAAATTCTATCGTCATTGACGAGCTGTAAAATATTACTTCTAACGTAAAGCTTGTTCATGAGAACGTGTGAATGAAAAAATATGGAAAAAAAAGATAAAACGCGGGAACGCGTCAGAAGCCATCGTTATATTAAATCGTTATTATTGGCAGATATTTTACCAGTTCAAAATATTGTCTGTAAGTATACTATTTTTTGTATAATATTTTCTAATTATTTCTGTATATTAAACTCTTACATTAGTTTCTTTGATGTACTAAAAATTTACTAAATTCATATAAAATAGGTGATGCTGATGATGCTGAACCTAGTACGTCTTCAGGCATGCAAAGTAATTCAAGAAAATTTAGTTATCCATGCACATTTGATAGTAATGTCCTGCGACAAGGTGTCAGTGAAGATGAACAGGATTGTGAAATGTGCTATTCAAATGATGATCAGTTTGAAAATGAAAATAGCGATAGCAATAGCTATAGCTCCGATCATATTGGAGATTTCGCTACTCACAAAAATGATGAGATTAATCCTGAAATCGGAGAATTGAGAAATTGGGTTGTCAGGAGTAATATACCATTAGTGCATGTGGATGCTCTTTTACAAATTTTACGTAAAAGACTTCTACCTGACTTGCCGAAAACGGGGAAATCGTTCATAAATACCTCACAAGCTGAATATAATCTGCAATCAATGAAGGGAGCTGATGATAAGGATGGCGAGTATGTTTATCTCGGAATAGAAAATAATCTACATAGATGCATCGACCCTAATACACACTTAGATAACACTATATTGCAGCAAGCTAACGTTGATGGAGTGTCTCCATATAAATCTAGTACAAAACAGATGTGGCTCATATTGTGCAAGGTGATTTGAAAGTAATTTGTAGTATTCTTCACGCTCTTTCACCTCAGCTTATGATCTTGCCCGTGACTATATAGGAACATGTTGAAAAATCATTTTTTAGAGCGAAACTCCATTTTTATCCACTTATGTCATTTTTGGGATTTTTTTCGTATTGTTTTTCGAAAAGCTCGGAAAATTTCCCATCGAAGCATGTTTGTTTTGGAATGGGACACGGCTTCGTTTGGAAGCTACAATTTTTGTTCGTTGGCGAAATGAACGAATCGTATGTATGTGTGTACATTAGGCTGGTACTTATTTGGGGCGCGGACGAATTTCTTAGCAGGCGCCCGTCAAATCGGCTCCAAATAACTCGAAAACAATTACTAAATTTTTTCAGATTCTTATCTCAACTCCAACCCCTTTCACCGAGAGGGTGGATTTTCTCATTGAAAATACAAGTGTTTCCGCTATACTCTCAGTCTATATTTTATTGTAAGAGAAATAATCGTCAAAAAGATCTGGACTGCGAGATTTCAGTGGGCATTGATCTTACCGTTTAAAAAAATTCACATTATCATACCAGGCAATCTAGTGAAATTGTACACCCTCTCAATCTGACTAAATTGTAAGAAAAGTCCGATTAAGAGGATGAGCAATTCGTCTAGATTGCTTGGAATGATGGTGCGATTTTTTCGCCAGATAGTATAGGATCGATGCCCACTAAAATCTCGTAGTTACAGATTTTGTGACAATAATTACTATTGCAATAAAATATATACTGAGAATATTGCTGAAGCGCGTGTATTTTAAATGGGGAAGACCACCCTCTCGGTGGAAGGGGTTAGAGTTGAGATAAGAATCTGAAAAAATTCAGTTACTGTTTCTGAGTTATTTAGAGCCGATTTGACGGGTGCCTGCTGAGAAATTCGTCCGCGCCCCAAATAAGTACCAGCCTAATGCACACACATACATACGAGTCGTTCATTTCGCCAACGAACAAAAATTGTAGCTTCCAAACGAAGCCGTGTCCCATTCCGAAACAAACATGCTTCGATGGGAAATTTTCCGAGCTTTTCGAAAAAAAATACGAAAAAAATCCCAAAAATGACATAAGTGGATAAAAATGGAGTTTTGGTCTAAAAAATGATTTTTCAACATGTTCCTATATAGTCACGAGCAAGATCATAAGCTGAGGTGAAAGAGCGTGAAAAATACTACAAATTACTATGCCATTACTTTTTTCCTTCGATATACCGTTTCTGAGATATTGGCCTTCAAAGACATCAAGGAGCGTAAAAAATCAAAAACTGAAACAGCTCGTACACCAAAGGCAGAAGCAGCTACATATGTCTTATATACATAAAAGTAACTAATTCTGAGGGTACTAAAGCACATCCAAAAATGAGAAAAATCCGTGACATCGAGGTCTTTTTTTGGTCCGCTCCGCGTGGAATCCATCATATATATTCACCTTTCCCAGTTGCTCTATTTTATGGAACTTCAAAACCTGGTGATGTACATAAGTATCTGGAAGACTTTATCACAGAAATCAATTCGTTGCAAGAAAATGGTGTATACATTGATGCTAAAAAATATGCTGTAAAGTTAGAACACATAATATGTGATACTCCGGCTAGAGCATTTGTTAAACAAATAAAAGGACACGGTGGTTATGAAGCGTGCGAACGCTGTACTGTTCATGGAAAACGTGTAGGATATCCAAATAAATAATAATAATAAATCTGACCAATCATTCATAGAACAAAAAAATTCCGAACACCATACGGGTGAATCACCACTATTACGCATAAATCCGCCCATTGATATTGTTAGTTTTCGGGTAAATAAATTGTCCTTTTGTGTTAACTTTATCTTTTATTCTTTGCACGTATATTCCGACCAGCACATGGCTTCAGCCATCTTGTACAAAAACTAGACTAACAGCGACCTCACCACATGTGGATCCTCGGTCGATAAACTAAACTAGTCAAGTTAGCGCGTTGATGCGCATTTGATTCTATCTAATCTAACAGATATGATATACGCATTTCCTTTAGATTCCATGCACCTTGGCTACCTGGGGGTCTTCAAAAAGTTTTGCGTATTGGATTTGCTATTCTACAAAACTCCTGTGAAACTGAAATCACAACTTCGCGAACAACTATTTGATCGAATCATTTACTTGAAATCCTTTGTTCCTTGTGAATTTCAACGAAAACCTCGACCTCCTGTAGTAAATTTAAAAGCATCGGAACATCGCTTCATGTTATTATATGCAGGGCCTATTGTATATAAGGATATATTGGAAACCGAACTATATGATCATTTTTTGCTCCTTCATACTGCATTCAGAATTTTGTGTATGAAAGATTTTGCGCAAAAATTTAATAATCATGTCCAATCTTATTTGAAAACTTATTTTGAATATCTACCGAAATTTTACGGTGAAACATCTCATGTACTAAATACACATTATCTTTTGCATCTTGCTGATGATGTACGAAGAAATAATTATACACTGACTGATATAACTGCATTTCCATTCGAAAGTCACTTGGGATCCATTAGGAAATCTTTGCGTACGGCTAATAAACCGTTAGCTCAAATTTGCAGACGTATACATGAGAAAGATGTAATTGCGACACGCAGCACCATTGCACCCTCGTTTATAATAGTGAAGTAAAAAAAAATTGATGAAAATCGTGAACTACTATTGAAATTCAAATACGAAGATTTTACTATTTCTACAAAAAAAAAACAGATAATGTAGTCATGTTAACTGACACCAAGATAATCGAAATAACAAATTTAGGTTACTGTTTTAAATCGCCAACTGATATAGAAATAACCGGAATACAATGGATGCAGAAGCAGCCGATTTTTAGATACCCGACAAATTCTGCACATTTAGATATGTGGGAGTTACGAGAAAAGCCATCTAAAAATATTGTGAAATTTAGGTTGCAGGAGATTAAATTCGAAATGGTCCGAATGCATGTACCAGTCAGAAAAAATGAAGACGATTCGGAAAAAATGTATGTAATGCCATTACTTCATTAGATGACTGAAATGTTATTATAATATATTCCAGTCCAGCTGAAATAACTATTGCGAGCTATTTAATATGCTTATATTATTCTTAATGTTATTTTTTTACACTTTAGTTATATTAAGCTCCATAATGGTACTATTCATGATAATGTTTTGCCATTATTCTATCTAGCTTATTACTTTATTTAGTTTAAATATGGTTAGGGTTGTAAGACAATGTTGAATATTGTTCAACGTATTAAACATGAATAGTTTTCAAAATGCAAATTACAGATATATAAACTATGGGAAAAATCAACAGTTAGAAATGAAAATTTCCAAAAACTATGTATAAACACTCGAACTGCTTACTTCTGGTAGCAAAACTATACTTTATACTTATAGATAATAAAAAATTAAATATTTGTATTAAGTTATGATCATAACGAAACAAAATAAACTTAATGATGTAACGAATATATATTTTTAAATTGTAATATCTGACTGTTCCCTAAATTATTCACTTAAAATTAACGAAATATCATTCTTTTCGATTTCATCAACACCGATTTCGTCTGAATCTTCACTCTTGTCCGACACTGATTTATTCTCTTGATCATATGGTTTTTCCGCATCTTTGTTTAACATGAGCTCGTCCTTTATCCCAATCTCTCGAATTGGTAAGTACGGTTCCTATTATTTTTTCTAATTCCTTTTCCGAAAATTTTTCATTTATCTGTTGACTTCTGCTTTTCAATAAAAATACCTCTGGAATTATTAATAAATCATTAAGATGAGTATAAAATTTATAGCATAAAAATTCGAACTTACCTTCGATGCAATCATAAAAAACTGAAGGCTTGAGAGTGGATTTATTTGCTATCGGTTTCACACACGTTAATTTGGTTGCTAGATCCTGATGCAGAAATTTTCTCATTACAGCAAGTACATTTTTCGCTATTAGTCCCTGAATCTATCATGAATTCAATTGAACCCATCTGAAACAAGTTTCAAGAATTACATGAGTTAGAAAACCTAATATAACTCATATAGATATTTAATTTGAAAGAAAAAATGATTGTACAAAATCTTTGCGGATTTCCCTATCCGTGAGTAAATTATTCAGACGGTCCAATTCAGTTTTCGTCCGAAGAGGCCATATCACTTTATTGTTCTCAGTCCAATGAGGCAAATTTTTCTGTCCTCCCGCAACGGCTTTTGTTACAGTATGTTGTTCGAATTTATTGATCAAAAATTCTACTCTTTCACTTAACATTTTTAAATTTTTTTTGATGACTTGTGTATCAGAGATAATTCCTGTAACCCCTACAAATGATAAACAATAACTATAGGAATGACATAAACAAATATTATCATTGGATAGTTGTAAGACTTTGATTCAATAAAATATTTTTTTTTTACAATTTCGAATGCCACCCTGTAGAGTCGATCTCAAAGGAATCGGATTCGTCAAAATCTTGTCCTCAATAATCACAGGCTTCTTTAGAACAGAGGAATTTGGCTCATGATCTAAACAAAAAAACGCAATACGTATAGTTTAAACGTAAAAATGTCAAATTATCCATTCTAATGTAACGATAACAATAATAGTAACAGCAACAATATTAATAATAACAATGATAACAGATATAATTCATCATTTAAACGATAGTAAACTATAATTGATACCCATTTTCTGTGGCTTTAGGCACTCGTTTTTTGATTTTGGACCTTTTCGTTTGCGGATTTCATCTTCAGATGAATCTTCATGTGCTGAATCATCAACTGAGTCTATTAATACCAAAACACACCAAAAGTTTGTTGTCAGTACGATAACTTTGATTGTTAGCGTCTTAAATAAAAAAATCAAAAAAATATAAGAAATAATGAAATAAGTATTTTTACTACCAAATGAGTAAGTTTGAGATTGAGACGGATTTCCATCAAGGCCAACTACTTCGGGAAGATTCGCCCGTAGTAATACTTTTTGTTTATTAATATTCACTTCTCTATTTTCTTCTACATCACTTTCATTGCAGTCCGTCGTATACATATAATCTTTTTCTTTCCAATTCTGAATTTTTCGCTCAGCTTCCGAATAACTTTCTGAAGAATGTAGGTAAAAATTTCAAAAATCGATCGATCAATTTTTCTCAATATCACGTGATAAAAATTAAATTATGTTACCTGCGTTCTCTAATACTTCTATAGGATAACTTGGCCAATCATCGACGGCATTTTCTTTTTCTTTGACCAATTTGTGTAGCCAACGCGATTTTCTGACGGTGTACGGAGGTGGCATGAATTTAGCAACTGGTTTCAATGTATATGGATCTAATGAAATCCAGTGAGATGGCACACAATCCACAGCTTTTTTTTGATTTTTATTTTGGTCAATAACAAGAATAACACGATACTCATGCTTTTTTTTGGTCGACATCTAGATAAAAAATATTTTAATTATGTTAAAGGATTGATTCCAAATCTTATAATATAGAATATGATGAGAATAAATTCACTGCAATTGTATCATTATATTTAGAAAATCTTTAATACTAATAGTTCTTTCATCTTATTTAATTAATGTAAGATTGGTAATGAAGAACTTACCTTTCCAAAAATTCAATTTTTCACAATTATTAAGCTGGCACGCAAGAAATAAAGGCTGCTCAAGAATTGTAGTCAACTAACTGGTTGAGCTATCGTAACTAACAGACTTGGGGTAATACATAGTTGCAGATATGCACAAGCACGGACCTGCACGCGCTATGTATGATTCGGTTCAGATGGCGCAATTACATAATATGATGGGAAACCAATCTAGCCACTAGACAGAAGCTATCTAGCCGCTTTGCGTTTTGCCGTATAATAATTTAAAATAATTTATTTTTCACATGTCATACGAAATAAATTAACTAATGTATACATATACAATTGCAATAATAATTGCAAGATTATTCGTGAAAAAGTTAATAAATATAAACCAAGTGTACAAAGTCAACCAAGTGGCAGTGGCGCAGTGTACGACGTTGCAGGTTCATCATCCAAAGGTTCAGGGTTCGAATCTCTTCATGAAGGTAAGCAATTTTTCACATACATAATTGATCATTTCTCAACTCCCTGCTAATCGAAGAGTGTTCTAGGTGAAGGAATCAACAGCTACGGGCTCATCAGGTTAAAAAAAAAAAGGTTATTTCTGTTCACTACTAACTTTTTGAATCTAGCCACTGTCTAGCCTCGGCTAGGTGGTGGCTATCGAACCCCGGCTAGGTGGTGACCGTCTAAACCCAGTGAGGTGACCATCGTCTAGCCTCAGCTAGCTGGTAGCTATCTAGCCTTGGCCAGGTGGTGATTGTCTAAACCCAATTAGGTAACCACTGTCTAGCCTCAGCTAGGTGGTAGCTATCTAGCGCGGCTATCCAGTTGCCACATGGCCGCAGCGTTACATTACTAGATGGGTACTAGTCTAAGACGGCTAGATAGATATAGCCGAGGCTGGTTAGTGTTTAGATGGCGGCTAGCTTCAATTTCTACACGGGTAGGCCCCACGGTTACGTAAATAAAAAATACTATCCTTTTTTGTATCGTGCATTGGTGTTCACACGATGGCGCCACCTAACGTATATTTTTATGTGAGCGGGCCCATTTTGAAAATTAAAAGCGATTGACCTGACAGGTTTAGATACATTTCCGGAATAATAATTAATTAATTAATTTTTTTTTTTATGGGGGAGGACGTTGATCTACCGTGAGCGTCTGGTGAACCGGGTCAGTGAAACGACGATGGCGCTAGTTTTCTTGAAATTTAAAGGGAGAGCCAATACACCAAGAATATCCCTAGTTCAGTTGCGATTTCATATGTTTACTCCATGGTCCGTGGAGGCGGCCATTGTATTTGGTTGACAGATATCAGGAGTGTTTTTAGGGTTATAGAGTATTGTAGAGTTGTACACGAGATAGTGAAAATACGTTATGAATGTTTTAGATCAAGACAATAGATCATCGAACTACAGCGTTTTGGTTAATCGTTAGTTATTGTAAACACATGTCTGGAAATTCTAAAAATTCTACTGCAAATCTTTGTGACCTGTGAAACATAACCTCGAAAAACATTTCGATAGCTGTCTAACATATTTAATGGCGGTCCGCATCTACGCTTCGAAAGGCCTAGGGATATTTTCGGGATGTGAGTTAGTTCCCCTTATAAATTTCAAGAAAGCTAGCGCCATCGTCGTTTCACTGACCCGGTTCACCTGACGCTCACGGTATACGAACTTATTTCTTTCTACTTAGCAATGGACACAGGGGATAGATCGTCGCCCGATAGTGTGAGTTTTTATTGTACATTATCCTTACTTTTAATACAAATTTAAAGTAATGTTGATGTAATTATGTATTCGAAAGACTAATTAGAATCTCAGATGTATTCAATTTATGATTTTGTTATTAGTTATCTGAATACGAGATCGAAATCGCTCGTCTAATGGATGCGCATCATGTGCATGTGCCGGCCATTGGCCAACAAAACATGCGTAAGTAATAAAAAAAATATCGACAGGGTGGCGACAATTCAGCTGAAATAAAATTCCATAAATTTTCACAAATAAAAGTTTGATATTAACTGAGCTCTTTAGACAGAATCAAAATAAAGTAAAGTGGAGCGATGATGGCTCGGCACGAGAGAAGGGGGGAATATACCATGAGCGTCAGGTGAACCGGGTCAGTGAAACGACGATGGAACTAGCTTTTTTGAAATTTAAAGGGAGAACCAATACACCAAGAATATCCCTAGTTTAGTTGCGATTTCATATGTTTACTTCATGGTCCGCGGAGGCAGACATTGTACTTGGTTGACAGATATCAGACGTGTTTTTAGGGTTATAATAATGTGGAGTTGTACGCGAAATAGTGAAAATACGTGATTAATGTTTTAAAAATTCATCAAACAATTTGTAACAATAGCTCAGCGAACTACAGCGTTTTGGTTAATCGTTAGTTATTGTAAATACATGTCTGGACATTCTGAAAATTCTACTGCAAATTTTTGTAACCTGTGAAACATAACCTTGGAAAACATTTCGACAGCTGTCTAACATGTCTAATTGCGGTCCGCGTCTACCCTTCGGAAGGCCTAGGGATATTTTCGGGATGGGAGTTAATTCCTCTTATAAATTTCAAGAAAGCTAGCGCCATCCTAGTTTCACTGACCCGGTTCACCTGACGCTCACGATATATCTATTACCGCGTTTTTTATGCGATTATTTACGAAGTTTCACCACATATATACATGCGTTTACTACCGAATTCCGAGAATAGCTCAGCTTAGAAATAATTTAAGAAAAAAATAAAAAACACGCGTTTTCTATATAGATCCGCATCATTCATAGACATTTACAGGAGTTTTCAAAACTGACAAAATTCCGTAACTATTCCCGGTTTTACAAGTATGTCGCTACCCTAGTGAACCGTTTTCGTCGCATAATTGTAGTTTAGCATTACAAATATGTGCGTGCATTTTCAGAAGCAATACAAGTACCGGAGGTGGCTGCAGTACTACAAATGCAGCCGCAACAGCATCAGGGTATAGTTAAACAATTCATTTACATACTTTCTTACATAGATCATATCAACATTATTAGATGGAATTTTACCATCATATGCGTATTCTATTTATCAATATTAACATATCAAAGAATATGACAGTTTCATAGAAATAATCTGAATGGGGAGACATTTTAATTTGATAATTCATCTAATCACGTGTTCGCAATATACCCAGTAGTTGAAGTACCCGCAGCTATTCCTCAACGGGGACCAATAGTTGGTGAGGGGGTTGTGCCACCGGGGCTGGAGGTGGTGCCAGTCAATGGTACTGTACAAAATGATTATTTATATTCTTCTTTCTACTGGCTGCCCAAAACTTGTTACTCAAGTAATTAAATCATCTGCATAGGTATCCGCACCAACTGTAACAGGATGAAACTTCTTTCTTTATAATGTATGTTTGATATAATCAATCTACTTTATTTGAAGAATATTTATTGCAATACCTTCACTTTCAATATTTCAGATCGTGCAAGGCATCAACGTGCCGATCAATGATGGCGCCAACGGCAGCAGCGCCAGCACCAGAGCCTAGTGGCCTTACTATATACCATGGCCAGCCCTTGGCGTGGGGCAGGACGCAGGGGCAGAAACAGAGGCAGGGGTGGCGGCGGCGGCGGCGGCCCTGTTTAGAGATATTATTACTATTATTTACTAAGATATACACATGAAGATAATTATGTAAAAAAATAAATATTTTGTCTAATCGATGGATTTTTTTTACTCATTTTAATAACAGTCACATTTTCCACAATAACTGTAATAAGTACAGACACTGATTTATATGGATAGGATTATAAACATTTCATTACAGTACATTCGAATCCAGACAATAGCAGGTAGATACATATACCAGCAATAAGACTTTGAGAAAACTGCAAGATATCAACACTGGAATGCTGCCATGCTCCATATAATTATTGGCTTCGATCTTTGTTGTTTAATTACATACTGAATTCTTTAAACAATTCTATGCTAGTTACCTTCTGTTATAAGAAACATAAGTATTCATATAAACGAAGGTAATTTATTCCCGACCCTCAGTTATATATGTTATTATTGGTGTATATTGCTGTGTAATTATACTTACCAGTTAGGGTTGTGTGGGATTCGTAGAAAGATTAGACGGTCGATTAGAGAATTTCATCTGCAATCTTTTATACAATGGTATCGAGCCATTTATCCAAATAAAAATGTTGTCAAGACAAGCGTACTTTGCTTGGTTAGGCATGGTTCTGGCTATGCGGGGATTCCCCTTAACGCAACGGGCTATACTCTACTCTCTTCATCTGACTCTCTTTCTCGATTCCGAAGTAAATATATTGATGACTAGCTAGACTCTGTCAAAATTCAGTTCGTTGACCGCTAGGTTCGCGACGACATTTCACGATCGCAGCGATCCTGGTGGTGATGTCTCACTCTATTGCGTTATGGAAGATTATTCCATAATTCAGGCGACGTTTTCTTCTTTTAACAAAATCATATAGCCAATCAGATTACACGATGAAATCAGCAGGATAAATTTTGTCCAGAGAGTGAAACAGAAAAGAAAAACCAGCGCTGTGACGTGGCTGATTGTTGAACCACAAAAACATTTGTCATCTGTTGTTCCGTAGATTCAAGATTAGTGTGACAGATTTGTAATTGACAAGCAGAGTTTCGTGTTGTATTATTATATTACAAATACGTATACTATTGCATATTATATTACACGCGACGGGTGAATTGAGTTTGTTTTATTTAGTTGGTCACATAAAGGGGTATTTGTAAAATCATTCGGTATAATTAAGTTAGATAGGTTAGGTAGGTTAGGTAGGTTAGGTAAGTTTATCTTCTATCTCAATAATTATTTCGATTTTGTTTCGATAGATAGCTGCTGTGCGCTATATTGCAAACGGCTACTTGTGACCGCATTGCGAAAGGCAGCTTAGCGCCGTAGAATCTGAGGGCAGCTGTTCGCCTGTAAATTTGAGATAGAAGACGTATGTCAGCGTTTCATTTAGTCATGCGACATAAAGAGATACCGATTTTGGCAGATAGGTGGATGAATATGATTAGATCTGAACAATGGTTGTATGATGATCATATTGATCATTTTGCGTTGCTCGTTCAACGCTACTCAAAATATGCTCCACAGGAATCTTGGAGAGTGCAGTTGCTAGACACAATAGAACCAGTGTTGCCGAATGTCAAACACGTTCAAATTTTGCACAGCGGAGAGTATGACGTCGAGAGGCATTGGGTGTGCAGTTATTTCGATGGCAAATCAATATTTATTTATGATTCGTTGAATTCGAAGGTACTTCACAAACACCATAAAACATATTTGCCGAAACTGTTTCCATTCTACCAGTTTGACACGAATCCCGTAAAGTTTTCCATTGTTCAACGGCAACCAAATGGGTCCGACTGTGGAGTCTTTGCCATGACGTTTGCGATTTCGATCATAAATGGATACAAACCAGATAAGATTACGTATGATGTCTCTCGCATGCGTGGACATCTATTCACAATCTTTCAAAATAATGTCATCAAAGATTTTCCGTGCATTATGATAATGCAAACTAAATGTGTTGAAAAGAAATGAGCTTCGAACAAACGTCAAGTTGACTGTGAGAATTTCAATAACTCACACAATTTGCAACGTGGTTTAAAAAAAAAAAGGACTGCAGTCATTGAAAATTCACAAAAATTAGAACTAAAACAAATATCTGGCAAAAGTGTTGAAAACCTTTCACAGCCGCGAGTTATGAAACAGCTAACCGATGTAAAAGCGTCACCCACGTGCAGCTTCCTGTCTACGCGCCAAAAAGCGCCTAGATTTAAGAATAAAAATGTAAAAATTGAATCAGTAGAACGTATGTTAGTTGATTCTTGTAAAGAACATTGTACAAAAAATAGTAATAATAAACGGCTGACGGAAGTTTCGGCAGAAGAGTTTTTAGTTAGCACTGGAAATCAAGTCGTTAAGGCTAACAAAAAAAGTCAAGTAGCCAAGTGTTCATCACAAACTGAAGCTATAATGTCGGAAAACATAACAGAGCCGCCTGTGCTAATACAAAAAAGGTGTAAGCGGTGTGATGTTAGACCGACTTTAGACGAAAAATCGAAGGATATTCTTACATCTGGCAGATGGTTATCTGATCTTCATATGGATCAATTTATATATCTTGTAAAAAGCTGCTCAGAATATCGACCTCAGAAATCGTGGCGAGTACAAGATACTATTAAAATGCCAGATATTATTAAACCCGTTTCTGAAAACACAAAACACGTGCAAATACTGCATAGCGGTGTTACGGCAGATGAGAAACACTGGGTATGCAGTTAATTTGACACCAAATCAATATTCATATAAGGCTCCTTGAACTCAAAACGATTTCACAAGCATCATGAAATCTATTTAAGAAGCGTCTTCCTATTTTACCACTTTGAATCGAAACAAATCAAATTCCCAATAGTCCAGCAGCAACCTAACGGATGTGACTGTGGGGTATTTGCAATTGCTTTCGCAATTTCGGTTATTAACGGATACAAGCCGCAAAACGTCACATACGACGTCACTAAAATGCGAACCCATTTACTTAGAATTTTCGAAAGTAATGTAATGGAACGTTTTCCAATCGTTGCTCCAAAAAGAAGGGCTGCTTCTCAGATATGTGTAGCGCAGCAAACCGTAAAAAAAATGATTCGTGAGCAGCCTAACACGAATGTTCAATTAGTCGATAACTCTATAACAAGAACTCCCGTTCGACAAATCCGCGAAGATGCAAGCGTGAATCCTGCGAGTAATCCAGAATCAACACCAAGTAATAAGAAACGTCTAGACATAAAGGAACATTGCGTAAAACAGATTTCAAATATCGGGGATGGTCAACAACTGTTGAATGTTTGCACAGGCGTTTCGGTAACGGATACAGTTATCGCAAGACAAGAGCTTGTAGAATTCGAAAATGGGTTTGATCAACAGGTTTATAATGTATCCGCTAACATAACGACTATGGTTGATGAGGATAAACTGAAACGGGAGCGTAACCGATATCATGCTCGGAAAGATAGAATTAATTATCTTAAGCGCACCGCATATTCCGTGCGCAATTTGAAACTCATACACTAATTATGTTGCAAACAATCGAGCTAAAAACAACAAATGTTATCTCTCGAATATTGAAATGAACCAAATTCGGGAAAAACGGCTTTACTATTCCAATGTTGAAAAGGTACTAGCACGAAACCGTGCCAATTATTTTGCTAGAATCAAAGTTGATGTTGCGAAAGAAATTAGTACGAAATATCGACGCATTCACGTGGCAAGCACTGTAACATCCCTACAGTCGAAAAAAAAATATATCGTACAAATTTTGCCAAACATTAGAGAACCGTCTGAAACAGAAAGAAGAATCAAAGCGGAATCAATCATAAAATGGTGTATTCATGATCGGAATTCCAAGATCACCATAGTAAGGAAAACTTTAGAGACTATCAAGAAGAAGGCGGAAGTCTACTTAACAAAGGCTGCTGAATGTTCCAATTACGATACTGAAGATTGACTTACCGCACTGTGTGGTTATTCAAAACACACCACTTTTGCTGAAGCTTATTTTTCGGAAGGAACGTATGACAATGTGCGATTTTCTGAACCAATCGTCACAAATTCAGTGGGGCAAGCTATTAACATTTTGCCTGTACTGAACCAAGCAAAAACAAATGGAAAGAGCCAAAATGAAAATTGGATTTGCGGCGACATGTGCAAAACAAATAATTTAATGTTGGTGAACGAATATATTAATTTTCTGAAAATTATATCCACGTGTACGCTGAAGAATATGAAGAAATTCGTAACTCGATTGGCTTGTACTGTCAAACAGACAGACGTCAAGCAAGGTCATTCACAAGTTTGTTACATGGGTGATCCTACTTGCAAATCAATTTTTTTAGCTGTTCAAATTTTAGCGGCACATTTCCATCGGCGCGGTACGTACGCAGACTTGTGTACGAAATATGGAATTGTTATACGAAGATCACTGCTATCGATAAGGCCTTAGTCTATGGCGATCTTGAGATACTAGAACAAGTCTCAGGAATAGCGCAGCAAAAAGCAAATGCTATCGCCAATGATATTGTACATCAGATTGATTTGAACGAGGAAAGCATTATATGCCAGTACTCCGGCGCTTTCAAAGCTTTGACGAAACGTTCCACGGATCATCCCCGTTACGTGTGCGTATCGTGTGAAAAACTGTGCTTCAAAAGAGATGTGACAAACATTGAAAAATTCAGAAATCCAATAACAGGGCAACTCTGGATGGATTTGATGGCACATACTCGAGCAAAAGATATTGATTATGTTTGCAACTATTGTCTCCCTAAACTCCGTAAAAACATTATGCCGCCTAAATGTATATTAAATAAACTTACTACTGATCCAGTGCCGGAAGTAATATCATCCTTGAACGATTACGAGCGCATTTTAATTCAGAGAGCTAAAGCATTTCAAATCGTTCAAAGAATGGGTACCGTTGCTAATAAGAATCTACCTCACAGAGAGATGGTACGAAAAGTTAAGGGAAGGACGTTTTATTTACCTTTACCGATGGAAGAAACTTTGAAAAAAATTTGTCCACCAACGGACCCGATAAGCGTCAATCATGAGCTGCATATTATAGTACGTGGTATTCCAACTAAAGCTAAATTAGTATTGGAAAATTTGCTTGATGTAAAGAAAGTATGGAATGCATTAATATGGCTTAAGGAAAATAATCCTATGTACTCGGAAATCGTGCTACCAACTTCTGCGGATATTCTTTTGCGTGACATTCAAGAAGTTGAATTTCAAATAAAAGATGCAGCAATAGAAAATGATAATGATATTCCACCGGAAATCGAAATTCCGGACAAAATCGACGAGAACGAGCATAAAGCATTATTGACTCAGGTTTCAGAATCTGACGTGTTGTACGAACAATTCACAGTGACTGACCTTTATCAAATGCTCAAAATCTCCGACGTGCCGTTGGATAATCGTCTGAAAAGTCTAGATCTGCAGTGCTTTCCGCATTTGTACCCACATGGTTGCAACGGACAGCAGGAAGATAGGTCGACACGACTCACTCACTTCGAATTTATCAAGTCGAAACTAATGTCGAAGCATCAGCAATTCAGGCTGGATCCGCAATACAGTGTTTACTTATTGAACGACGCTAACAATCGTCAATTGAGTAGTGGCATTTATCAAAAATTAACTGTAACCAATCCTCGTGAGCGGGAAACTGCTTCCAGTTACTTAGAAAAAATGTCGAAAAACGAATTGGAAGGAAATTTGAATTCTATATTCTCAAGGCTGCGCAATACACAACAATATTGGAGCCGGCCAAGGAATGATGTGTCTTGCATGATACATAATTACGGGCCGGCGACGTAGTTTCTTACCCTAAGTCCAAGCGAATGGTTATGGTCCGACCTTACCGAATACCTTCGAGAGGTAGGAGGACCTTCAGCAGCTAAGATGTCTGTCAGTCAATTGATCAGTGCTGATCCAGTGTCTACATCCAGGTTTGTAGAAAATAAGTTTCGAGCTATGCTTGATTTCATATGTTCGCAAGATAACCCCATTGGCGAGGTAACGCATTACTTTTGGAGGCGCGAGTACCAAGGTAGAGGCGCGCAACATTTTCATTTATTAATCTGGATAAAAGATGCTCCGATTATTGGACAATCTTCTAATGAAGAAGTAGCAAGCTTTATTCTCAAATATGTCACTTGCAAGATGCCATCGAATGTTTCACCAAATTTGTATCGTCGTGTTAATACACATCAGCGGCACAAACATAATTCTTACTGTTTACGGACCAAGAAAACTAAAAAATTTACTTCGACCAAAGTGTGTTGTTTCGGATTTTCACGCCCTGTTACGAATGATTTCTCAATGAGAGATGTAGCTATTTCAATTGCTGGTCGTCGAAAACTAAAGTCTAAAAGCAGGCTGTACGATCTTCCACGTACTGAACAGGAGGCAAATATCAACGATTATAATCCGACAATTCTCACTGCTTGGGAAGGCAACATGGATATACAGTTCATCGGTGAAAAATCGACTCTGCTCAATTGGTATTGCACAAAGTACGTGTCAAAAGCGGAAAAAAGCAATGTAGATACAACTTTTGAAGATATAAATTCCACAAAATCTCTGTGTAGTCGATTATGGAATTTTGCATTACGCATGTTGAATCACAGAGAATGTGGCGCTCTAGAGGCGGCTGACACTCTGTTAGGAATTGCATTGTATGGCACAGACCCACAAACGACCATCAATTGGATTGATGTGAACATGATTAGAAGTAGAAAAGTTAAACCTCGCAAGGAAATAGAAGCTTTGGACGCAGATTCGATGGCCATATTTTGTGATTCGTTAGTCGATACACATTATCCCGCTCGTCCAGAAGAATTAGAATCCGTCAACCTAAACGATTTCGCGAAATGGTACGAAGTAACGAAAGCTGAGCCTAAAGCGCAAGGGGTTGAGTATTATCAAATAGGTAAGGCACTGTTCTTGAAAACGCGGAAACGCGGGTGTCTCATCAATCATTACAAGAATAAAGTTCAGAATCAACCTGAACGATATTTTTACGCACTGCTGTTACTCTTCAAACCGTGGAGAGATGTTGATGAGCTTAAAAACGGATGTGATACTTACACAGAATCATTACAGTCGATACATTCGGAGCTTGAGCAGGCGCTAGAGTATCATGAGCGCATAACCGAGGTTTGAAAAGGTCTGGAGCATGTCAAAAAATTAATCGAGATACATACGACGAAAACAGATCAATCACAGAATAGCAATACTTCGGAAACGATACCATTAGGCTGTGAGCCTATCGAAGCTGAAAGAGCGATGAAGGAGTTTCAGCAAGGAGCTGAAAAAGTAGAGGCTGTTAATGTTTCGTAAATAATAACAGAATTGAACGCAGATCAGAAAAGAATCTTTGATAAAGTTACGGGTAATGTAATTTCAAACGATATTTTACGACTTTACGTCAGTGGAGAGGGTGGAACTGGTAAGAGTTTTCTGATCAAAACCATCAGGTGTTGGATTAAGCAGCACGCTGGCTTCGATACCGCGGTCGCCGCACCAACCGGAATAGTAGCGTTCAATATTGATGGTCTTACTGTTTACAGACTGTTTCAATTGCCTATTGAACACGGCATCACTCCAAAGTACAAACAACTGTCTGACGCGGTTTTGAAAACTATACGGGATCAACTGAAAAATGTTGCGCTGATTATCATCGAGGAGGTTTCCATGATATCCAATGTTACTTTTATGTATATACATCTTCGCCTGGTGGAAATTTTCAATACGTCTGATTGTGAAGATGGTTGGTTTGGAAAAAAACATATTTTACTTTTCGGCGATTTATTACAACTGCCGCCTGTCCATGAAGGACCAGCGTTCACAAAACTGTCTAGTACAGAGACCTGCAAGCTCATAGGCTCAATAGGCCGCATTGACCTGTGGTGCAATTTATTCAGTTACGATGAATTAACAATCAACATGCGACAAAAAAACGATCAATCGTACCGTTAGATACTCTCAAGAATACGTCTTAGGGTTGTCACTGATACAGACACAAAAATGTTAGTATCGAGGAAAATCCATTTCACACCGACACAATTCAGTGATAGGATACGTGAACTATGTGATTATATAAATAACCTACCTAACGACGCGGTTTGTCTACTTCCAACTTGTCACATGTGTGATGTTCTCAATGCAGCAATGTTGAGCGAAATTAAATCTGAAGAAATACATCTGTTAGCACACGATACTGTAGATTCTCCTCCGTTTTTAAAGAAAAAGGTACAGACGATCTTGAATAAAGGTGACGAGGACAGTTCTCGAACTGCCGGTCTTGCGAAAATAATCACTATAAAAATTGGTGCAAAGATAATGATCAGACGAAATATCGATGTAACGTTAGCTCTCGTTAATGGTACGATTGGTAAAATAACGTCAATATCTAATGCTATTGATACTAATGATGTAGAATCAGTAAAAATAATTTTAGCGACGGAAGTCGAACATGTTATAGAACGTGTTGGGGTTAAGTTTGAGCCGATGGTCGGAGCCTTTGTCATCCGAAAACAATTTCCAATCTGTCTCAGTTATGGAATAACAATACATAAAAGCCAAGGCCTCAGTTTGAATAACGCCGTCATCGATGCGGACAATTCTATATTTACTTGCGGACAAGTGTACGTTGCCCTGTCACAAGTAACTTCATTAGAAGGTCTACATTTGATCAATTACGATCCCCATTCTGTATTAGCGGATGAATCTGCTATCATAGAGTATAATCGGTTGAGAAAAAAGTATCGGCCGGATCTTGTGATGATGACGGTTACGCGGCTACGGCCGAGAAAAGTGCAAGACTGTAGATGGTCGCTGCAGAAAAATGTATCTACATGTCAGGTACCAATTGAGGAAAAAATTTCCGATAAGTTGTGGCGAATAAAAGGTCTTCAGAGCACTGATCATGTTTCATGCTATGCTAACGCTACAATTCAGTGCATGTTTCACTGTAATCCAATTAGAGACTGTCTGTTACGTCAAAAACATACAGATGTTATGAGAATGTTAATTGACCGTTACGCGAACTTCAAAATTCCAGTAAATGTTTTATCCGCTAGAAGATTTGCAGGTGAACAATTCACTTTAAATGTTCAGCAAGATGCGTCAGAATTCTTGAACAGTCTCATTTCGAAATGCGATGATCTCAAGAAGGAGATTGAACATCAGTTGACCTCACGAGTCTGTTGCAGAGATTGTGGTTATACTAACACCTCTGTCGAATCCAGTAACATATTGTTACTGGTGTTGCCCACACCTGGCAAGAAGACACATAACTTGTCAGACATTATTAAGCAGAATTTTTCATGCTGGAAATCTATTGATGGATCGTGCTACACTGAGCCAAAAAAATACTTGATTCAAAAAAATTTTACTTGTTTCAAGTAAATTTCATAATTGATGGCTCCTTAGAGAGTATTTATTAGTCTCAGATGAATATTATCATTCCGATGTAACAAACATTCAATCGAATGAAATAAATAAATGTTCCAAAGAAGTCGATCAACATTCGTACCAAGAATATAATTACAATTAGAAAAAAATAATTGTGATACACAATAACCTATTTTGTTAAGTTGGGCAAATATTTCTATGCAGCAAGTAGATACTTAAATGAATAGAAGGAATATTTATTTCGAGTGAAGTGATACTCGTTCAACTGAAATATTCGTAGTTTATAGACAAGTAAATCACCACTTTTCTATCAAAAATTATTTTTCCAATGAAAAACCGATTTTCTTAAGTTGGGCAAATATTTATACGCAGCAAGTAGATACTTGAATCAATAGAAGGAATATTTATTTCGAGTGAAGTGATACTCGTTCAACTGAAATATTCGTAGTTTATAGACAAGTAAATCACCACTTTTCTATTGAAAATTATTTTTTGAATTGAAAACCACAAAATGTCTATCGAACAAATGTCACTTCACATGTAGTACATGTTTACTTAAATCAAGTAGCTATCTCTCTTCAGCGAAATGTTTGTTGTTTTGCAATGAGGTAATCATTTCATAGATAGGACAATATTTATTTTAGTTCAGCAACGATAATTGTAAGTCAAGTAGAATATGATTCAATATTTCAATGGACCCTATTCAAATTTTGGAAAAAACTGGTTTTGAATTATTTAAAATACTGCAATTGGTCTAATCGAAAAATACATACCAAGATTTTTATAGATAATGGTAGTAGATGTCTTAAAAAAAATTTCAACCTCCTTCGATGAAAATCCATGCGCAGGAAACTTTTCACAGTGAAAGTCACTTAAAATTTGACTGCGAAAGGTTCCTGGCGCATGAATTTTCATCGAAGGAGGCTGACATTTTTTTGGGGACATCTAACTACCATTATCTTAAAATCTTGGTATGCATCTTTCTGATTGGACCATTTGCATTAATATAAATAATTCAGAACCATTTTTGTTTCGAAATTTTAGTATAGGGTCCTCACTTGAAACATTGAATCATATTCACTCTTACAATTATCGTTACTAAATGGAGATAAATATTGTCCTATCTATGAAATGATTACCTTATTGCATTTTAGTAGGGTCCTCCCTCAAACGCAGACTTACTGGAATGCGGAACTTATGTTTTTTACTGAGACACTCTAAACTGGGAAAGAAATTAATAATTACCTGCATCAACAGAATTTCTACTAGATCTACAATAACAAGTTTATTGTACAGATGAACATCTGCAAAGAATGTTGAAAGACATAGAATTTCGTTCCGTTTGAAACAAAGCCAATAGTATACTTAATTATGTCACATATTGTACAAGAAATGGTTCATGAGGTTGTATTATGCCATAGTTTTGTATTATATTTATATTTTTCACCAAGAAAAGAGTTAATTTTTTACGCAAGTCAGCCGAACACGTACGTAAACGACGCCACGCTGAGCAGGATCAGGCCGGTCTCGCTTCTCTACGGAAATGGCGGATGCTACAGCGCACCGGAACTTGTACGGAATTCGTACAGACTACATTCAAATAAGCGACCAATGCCTGCATGTCGATGATCACGTGATCTTTTATTTTGTTCCCGCGTTCAATTCCTTAGTAAATACTTTCTTGAACCAAGCGATATGTCTAAAGACACTAAACCCGCTATGTAGAAGATTTGAATTATATATGTATATATAATATTTTGATAATTATATAATATAATATATAATATATAATATATAATATATAATATATAATATATGATATATTATATATCATATATAATGTATAATGTATAATATATTATATAATATATTATATATTTTTATAATATTTATTGATGATTTTTGTTTTTTAAATTCAATTTTTGTTTTTTTATCATGTACAAAATCACTTTTTCCCGTCAAATTAATGAATTGCTTCATTTTATCGAATTGTGTTATGTCATATATGTATAATGTTTACCTAATTCTAGTAAATATTTTGTGAGCTATGTGGTATTGGTTTTGATGTCTCAATAACTTGATTGAAGCAGATATTTCTACAGTATGAGTATTTATGCTTTCGAATCAAGCCTTATTGCATGAATTGTATATATTTTTTCTTTTTTTTTCGCAAATAAATATTTATTTCTAGCAAGTCGACATATTTATTAAACGAAGTAAACTTTTTTTTTTCAAATATATGAAATGGACGGCCAGATTTTGTTGCATTAGGAAAACTTTTACTTGCCTACGATATTCCATAATTTCGATTTGAGTAAATATTTGCTTACGCGGTGGATTTTTCGGGAAGTGAATGATGGTGTTTGATTTTGAAAACTGATTTTTTAGATTCTAATGAATATTATCTCAAAATCAAAAAACCTTATTTGCATCACGAACATCAAAATATGGAAAATTATTTTTTTACTTCAATGTTCACAATTACTCTAAACAAGTACGATTTGTTTGACTCAAATAAACACTGGTTCTACTCAAGTAATTTGATTTCAAATAAATGTGTTTACTTGACTTAAACAAATTTTTCTCTCAGTGTACAATTGTAGATCGAGCAATATGCTCATTAATACTGAGGTTTCATCAGTAAACGCCTGTCTTGTCATTCAGCTTCTGTTAACTAAAATGGTAAATGACGAAGTGACGAAGATTACCAATTATAATATAAAAGGTGTACCTACGGACAAAATTTCGATTTGTACGAAGACTTATAAAGTTCATAGTGCAATATTTCACCATGGCCCGAGTACCGAAAAGGGGCATTACACCGGCATGCTGCGAGACGGCACTTCGGCGTGGGTGCACGTTGACGATGATACAATTATAAATAAGAACTGGCCCCGAAATGCCAAAGATGCATACGCATTCTTTTTACATCAAACTTGAGCACAGTATAATAATTATTCGAAAATAGTGGTAAAGAGCGTTTAAGGATGAACGCCGCAATCAGTATTAATAATACATACAACATCTGACCCCGCGTGTTAATAACTCCGCCATTGCCGGTCCCAAGCCCAGATGAAGAAGGAGGAGGGTTGCACGCAGGGTCATATGTCATGTCATATTATAACAAATAATACGCCAAGTGCAGGATAACCACATATCAATTGTCTTATAATCAAGACGAACGAGATCATTCAATAAGAGTATGAGACATTCGTGGATCGTAGCAGAGTGTCAGTTCTATGGTAGTGGTGTATTGACGATATTCTAAGTTAACTTTGCGAAATGCATGTTACAACAGTAATATACATCTATTACAGTTGATATTTCAGACATCGATAACAATACAACTTCATTAGTAAAACACTTTCAATACAACTCATAGTTCGATTTATACAAATGAATTATGTTTTGAAAAATAACATATATTTAACAGAAACCGTCAAGAAAATCAAAGCGTGTACAAAAAGTAATGAAATCTCCCAAAAGCACCTCGGGTGCAAAAACCTGACGCCAAGTACATTAAAACGTAGTAACTATCGACAAAAATTTGTTAACAAAATATTCGATGAAGTAGCATTTGATCTACAAAAGTATTGAAATCAATGGACGTTGCCAAGTACAATCAAATTTGCTCATAATTAATTTATGAATGTGACCTAGTCTTAGTTTTCGATAGGTATTCACATCTTAATATACATAACATGCGTAACACGTAATAACATGCAACATACGTAGGCATGAGAAAAGATCAGTTAAAATTAAAATTACGAAAAAAAATGAAAAAAAAATTTGGAGGTAGTGGTACTTGGCGGGCATTTTTGTAAAAAGTACAAGAAACTATAAATTGAACTATTTCAATATTCTTATAATAACTTCAACATCAGCCCGCCAAGTACCACTACCTCCAAATTTTTTTTTCATTTTTTTTCGTAATATTAATTTTAACTGATCTTTTCTCATGCCTACGTATGTTGCATGTTATTACATGTTACGCATGTTATGTATATTAAGATGTGAATACCTATCGAAAACTAAGACTAGGTCACATTCATAAATTAATTATGAGCAAATTTGATTGTACTTGGCAACGTCCATTGATTTCAATACTTTTGTAAATCAAATGCTCCGTCATCGAATATTTTGTTAACAAATTTTTGTTGATAGTTACTACGTTTTAATGTACTTGACGTCAGGTTTTTGCACCCGAGGTGCTTTTGAGGGTTAATACTACTACAAATGTCAGATCAGTTACAAAATCACATACCCTGACCTTCAATGACAAGTGTCACAATTATTGGCAATAAATTTTTAACGATATGACCATTATGATTGTTGATCATACGTTTTTATACCGAAGTGTTTTATGAAATGCTTATCACAACATTTAAAGTAATTTGTTTTTCCATACAAAAAATAATTAATGAAATCAACAAGGACTCAGTCGGGCTGTTAGATAATCATCGATGCAGCTCACTCGCCGGATGGCAATTCAGGTATGTACATACATACTAGGGTGTGCCAAAAAAAGACGATATTTTTTTTTATTGGTCTCGGCCCAAAATTTCTCAGGAAGTACCTTAACAAAGCTCCAGTTCAAAGGCCAGCTCAAAATTCCGATTTTAATAGGTCCTCCATCGAACTTGAAGTTTTTCCGTCTAAATAACATGGAAATCTGGGTTTTTTAGTACTTTTTTGCCCTGCAAGCTGTCAAAAAATAATTTCAAGGGAAAATGAATGAATAGATCTTGTTGAGTACTAAATTTGCTACAAAAAGTCCCATGGAGTCGAATTTTTATCTTCAATACCATGTGTTCTACAGAGCTTTGAATTTCAAATTTTCGACTTTATGCATTTTTTAGCTAAAATATTAGAGTTAGAGAAAAAAGTTAAATGACAAATTTGTAGTACGCCTAAAATCCTACAAAAAAGTTCTTATAGACTTTTTCGTTATCATCAATATCAACAAAGTTACAGGCCCATGAATATTTATTTTTCAAAATTTTCACTTCTTTGAATTAAAATGTCGATAATTAAACTAAGAAACTAATGTGAATTTGTTAATACAATAAATCTGCAATAAAATTGAATCAGTCAGTTATTTTTTTTAACAATAATTGATAGTTGCAGACTTATTTCGTCATATTTTTATAACTTTTCAACTATATTATGAAATATATTTATAATAAACATAAAATATTATTTAAATCTTAAAAAGAAATACAATTTACAATATAATTTTAGTTAGTTGCCTTTCAATAATTTTTAAATTAAGCTAACAACATTCAAATATCCATTTTTTTACACTTTAATTGATAATTCATTAATTATTTTTATAATCTGTATATGATTTTTTCTGATTACAAATTTTGAATAAATTAAGCTAATCGTGCTATCGCAAATTCAAATTCAAATTCAAATTTTCTCAAGAACTTGCTACTAGTGCCCTCTGTGCATTCATCGATTTCCGCGCCATTGATCAATTTACCGCTTGAGTGCATTAATTAGCGAACTCTATTCTCTTTCAATTGAATTAGTCGGGTTTTTAGGTTAGTTTGTAACGAGTTATTGCAACAATAGAAACTTGTGTATCTTTTTGATAAAAAACAACTATGTCTAAGAAAACAAACCAGCGAAATTTTATAAATTTGGTTGGCTTCGAGTCAAAAAAATTAAATGGCTCAAAATTACCGGTGAAGCGCGAAGTTTTATCTTTGTTCATCTATAAACATCGAACAGAAAAGCTTGTTACTCGCGATAGTGCCAAATTTGTTCTGTGTGAGGTTAGTAAAGTGTGGCAGAAATTTTCGCTTCCTGTAAACAAGTCACACCACTCCGTTGTAAAAATTGAGAAATTGTACAGTGACTGGCAAAAAACTCAAGTTCACAAAGCAAGAAAAAAATCTCCTGCACAAAATCTCGTTGAGAAAAACTTCTGTGACTCCCTTGATTGTTTGTTTGATATCGCTCCGCAAAATGCTTTGCTAAACTTGAGTTCTCTTCAAAAAAAATTTTTGAGTGATAGTCGGGAAATCCGTAGAGGCAGCCAGTTGTTAACAACTTCAAGAAATCTTGAAGAGATACAAAGTACATCAACTGTTGACCCAGAAAATCACTTGGATATTGTTCAGGCTGACCGTTCAGTATCAAATGTTGATGCTGTTGTAGCTGATACAGCAGGTATTTTAGATATTTATTACTCACTCCTATTTTTTATTTTATTGTTTTGCCTACTCATAAAATTTTGAAAATTATTTTCATAGAAGTAAAAATTTGAATGAGCTTAGGAAATTTTATTGCTTTCAATTTTTTTTTGCTGCAAAACGCTAAAAGTTTTCCTAATAATTTTCTTGGCTTAAAAAAACTATTTTTCTATGAAATAAGAAAGATGTTATTATTTTTCTGATTAGCGAAAATTGAACGTTTATAAGGTTTCCACTATTTAAGTAAGTTTTCCATGAGCTGATTAAATTGAAATATTTTCTCATCTTTCTCTAAGCTGAATTTCTAAAATTTCTCATTTCTAGACTTTGTGTTGCCTCTTTCTCAACTCTCAACTGACTCTTCTGTATCTCATCACTCTAAATGCTCTAATACCTCTAACTTCTCTGATCAACTACCCCCAGAACCGAAACCTAAAAAGTTGAAATTAATGACAACAAAAGTTGTTGCAGCATTAGATAGAGGTAACATCAGCAGTAGACGAGCAGCACCTCTTATCTATGCAATTGCATCGGCTTTAGGATATAAAAATTTAGATGATATCTCTGCTAGTCACCGCTCGATTCATCGAAATCGAGAGATAGTTAGACAAAAGATTGCGCAAGATTTAAAGGCTGAGTTACGAATTGCTGATTCCACTGTTATCCATTGGGATGGCAAGATGCTGCCTGATATCACTGGTCGGGACAAAGTTGAAAGACTTCCCATAATTTTATCAGGTGTTAATACTCAACAATTGTTAGGAGTGCCAAAAATTGAACGAGGAACCGGCTTAAATCAAGCAGTTGCTATCAAAGACACCATTAATGAATGGAATATTTCTGGTCATATCAAAGCTATGTGTTTTGATACATGTGCTACAAATACAGGTAAATTTCGAAATTTGAGTTGTTATTCTGGTCAATATCCATTGAATAACAATTTTATAAAAAATTATTATAACTTTCATTGCAGGAGTTGATAAAGGAACATGTGTTCGACTAGAGAAAATGTTACAAAAACGATTACTGTATTTAGCTTGTCGACATCACATTTACGAACTGATCTTGAGGAGTGCTTTTGAAGTTGTTTGGCCGGGAGTCAATTCTCCCAATGTGGCGATTTTTGTACGCTTTCAAAATTTTTGGAAGAATATAGACCAATCAAAATATGAAACCGGTATTCAAGATCCGGTCATAATGAACCACATTCACGGAAAAAAAGATGAAATCATAAGTTTCATTATAAATAAACTTCAGGTAGTTATAAAAACCTTATTTACCTATTTATTTATATCTACAAATTTACTTGAATAGTATATCCGTTATCTGAGAGCACTTTGTCAATAAGAAATTTTTAAGAAGGAAAGAATTATCAAATATTTCAGTTTAATTTTAAAAGGCTGTGTTTCTGTGAAAATGTTTTAGAGGGAATAATTGATGAGGTTAATTTTCAAATAGTTTGTTCAATAAATTTTTGCTCAGATACTGATGATTTAATACTATATTTCTTTAAAAAAAATGTACGCATCTAAATTTCATAGTTTAACATATGAGTACTTTTTTTTGTCTCTCTTTACAATAGTTGATGAAGAAAAAACAGAGTTTAAATGTCATTCTAAATTCTTAAATATTTCTTTGCTTTTTCAATCTCTTGGCTCGATATAGTTAACTTTAACTAAAAATTATTTTTTTTTAATTTCGGATTACAAATGATATTTTTCGAATGATATTGTTAATAAATTATTCAGAATTATTTTATAAGATAATAAATTTTACATTTTAGGAAAAACATGACAGAGACGACTATAAAGAGTTTTTGGATTTGGCCTTGATATTTTTAGGCGGTACTCCGACAAACGGTATAAAATTCAGAGCTCCCGGAGCAAACCACCATGCAAGGTGGATGGCAAAAGCGCTTTACGCTTTTAAACTCTTTATGTTTAAAAAACAATTTAAGATAAATGCAACTGAAGTTAATGGACTCAGATATGTCTGCTTATTTTTGATAAATTTTTATATCGTTTCATGGTTCAATGCAACTATTGCTATAAAATCAGCTTATCAAGATTTGAACATGTTAAAAAATCTTTATGAATTTCGCTCTGTTCATAAGCAAATTTCTGTTGCAACAACTTCGACATTGTCGAGACATTTATGGTACTTATCGGAAGAATTGATTGGTTTAGCTTTATTTGATGATGCAGTTTCATTAGAAACAAAAAGACAAACCGTAAGTGCCATGAAAACGCGAGAAAGTGATCAAGGAAACTTAAAAAAGTTTACAGTCACAGATATAAATTTATTATTATCAATGAATATTAGTGATTTTGCAAGCAAGCAGTCGTTGTTTTTATTTACGCAATTTCAACTGCCGCATCATTTTATGGATAAGGATCCAGAGCTCTGGGCTTTCGATCAAAATTATCAACATTGCAAATCTGTGCTGATGAACTTGAAAGTTGTCAATGATCTTGCTGAAAGAGGCGTTGCATTGATTCAAGAGTACAATAATTGTTTGACACGAAGTGAGGAACAGAAGCAATATTTATTGCAAGTGGTTGAGGAGCGTCGTAAAAAATTTCCTAATTTTAACAAAAGTACACTTGTAACTGCCTACTCTAAAGAATAAAAGAAAATAATCTTTCCATGCGCTTAAAACTATATGTGATTATTATTTGATTAATTAGTCGAAAGTTCAATACCTTCCCCTTTTTCTAATATTTACCCTTATTCCTGAAGGAAGTAATTTATTGTCATGTAATTACGATATTCAATTCAATAATGTTTTCATTTGTATCTATTAAATGTTTATTCAGGCAAAATCATATGAATAGCAATTATATTGTTATTATATTAAAGCTACACATAAACAAAAATTACGGAGGTTATATTTCTCATAAATTGTGTTTTCTTTTTAAGATTTAAATAATATTTTATGTTTATTATAAATATATTTCATAATATAGTTGAAAAGTTATAAAAATATGACGAAATAAGTCTGCAACTATCAATTATTGTTAAAAAAAATAACTGACTGATTCAATTTTATTGCAGATTTATTGTATTAACAAATTCACATTAGTTTCTTAGTTTAATTATCGACATTTTAATTCAAAGAAGTGAAAATTTTGAAAAATAAATATTCATGGGCCTGTAACTTTGTTGATATTGATGATAACGAAAAAGTCTATAAGAACTTTTTTGTAGGATTTTAGGCGTACTACAAATTTGTCATTTAACTTTTTTCTCTAACTCTAATATTTTAGCTAAAAAATGCATAAAGTCGAAAATTTGAAATTCAAAGCTCTGTAGAACACATGGTATTGAAGATAAAAATTCGACTCCATGGGACTTTTTGTAGCAAATTTAGTACTCAACAAGATCTATTCATTCATTTTCCCTTGAAATTATTTTTTGACAGCTTGCAGGGCAAAAAAGTACTAAAAAACCCAGATTTCCATGTTATTTAGACGGAAAAACTTCAAGTTCGATGGAGGACCTATTAAAATCGGAATTTTGAGCTGGCCTTTGAACTGGAGCTTTGTTAAGGTACTTCCTGAGAAATTTTGGGCCGAGACCAATAAAAAAAAATATCGTCTTTTTTTGGCACACCCTAATACATACATTTGACAATATTATTATTCGTAAGCAAAAAAAAATTGCAGGTAGATCGGCCCGGACACGATGTGCCAGACGTACAACTCAAATCGTCCCCCCTCCCCAACCTCCCGGACATTTCAATTCAAAATTCAACACATGTATGAAGATCAACTCAAATCAATGGTAAACAATTTTCAGATGATAGCGGTAAAAAAAATCTGTTCTTGTATTTGTGACCAAAGATTAAGAAAACCTTAAGATGCAATGTCTTATTCGAATCCGTCAATCCTTCAACGAGATAGCGTCAATTGGTTGATTTTTTTGTCAAAACTTGGTATTTGAACATCACTGAAAATACTTGATCCATTAAATCCAAATTCTGGTGAGTTCCAAGTTTGAAAAAACTGCGTCGCCTGAGTCCAAATTCATCAAAATCCAATGATTCGTTTGCGAGATTTCGCCCGACAAAAGAACTGATCACACTCATACATACATGCATACATACGAAACACACATACGTACGTAATTCTCTTTTCCTCAAAAAGTGAAAATCTAGTGGAAACTGAACTCCTCATTGACGCCTTACCTTGAACTAGAAGCGAGAAATTTGAAAGTTCACCGGTACCTACTCAGATGAGAGACATGTTATTTTTCATACACGCCAGATTTTCACTACTAGCCGTAAATAAGCATCATTGATCGAGTATGATAAGAACTCGCAGAAAAAAAATAAGTGAATAAAGTTCATGTTTTGAATATCGATTATTTATCAATATTCACTAATAAAACGATGGACGACGACTGCCGGAAACAACGAAGCGGGTGTACCTGAAGGTCAAAAACTACGAACCGGAGAGCCTGTATGACTAATACTACGAAGCCGTGGTCTTGGAGGATGAAAACTACGCAGCGGGCGACCTGGAGGACGAAATACAAGTAGCGGCAGACCTGGAGGACTAAGACTACGATGCCGGTGACCTAAAGTACGAAAAATACGCAGCGATGGACCTGGTGGACGAAAACCACGAATCGGAGGACCTGGATACCGAGAACAAAAGTGTACCTTGTACGGAGAGATCTCCCGGCGGCGACACCGTAAATACTTATTAATAATTATGACTAAAATGTCGTGTGTTGGAAAAATTTTCTAAGTGAATTTAATAAGTTATTTTCATTCCAATGGAAATCAATTTGCCACATGAGCACTGCTCGTTTTATACTTTCGACCCGACACTAACTTGATTAGCTGTAGGCTCTGTGATTGGTTAACTAAGATCTTCCGTAGCTCGAAAACTATTAGCCCCTCGAATTTTTGGTAAAGGAAATTTAGTCTTAGAATCTCGAGACGAGTGTACCCAGATAAAATGGCCCGGTCAAACTGAATCACCCTGTATAACGTGCGGAAGCTATCTGTAAAAGACACCGTCTTGAACGCAGCAAGAAGTCGCAACGATGAATGGGCTGAAACAGTAATTGAGCGTATTTAGAATGTTGCCGATTTGGTTGCAGTAGATGCAATGTCTCATAACGCATGCATGAAAAATCTTCACCAAAAGCCACCTACTGGACTGAAGAGAGGGCAACGATCCTTTTCTAACGTGGGTGAAGCGACGGAATCGATTTATTCGTATCCAAGCGAGAATTCTGATGAATGTCAATTCAAGCTAGGTGATTCGATGAATCTAATCGAAGAAGACTATCGTCCGGATATCAGAACAGTGAAGAACCAATTAATGAAACAGTACGGTGACGATATTCTCGTAATCAAACAAGCCAACGAATCTTCAATTGTCTGCTTCAGGAATACGGGACATAAAATACTGACCGATGCGTGGTACAACCAGAAAAAGACCGACAAAAATGAAGAAAGGCTGCGAATTGTCCGAGCTGCGGCTGTCATCGTCTTGGAAGACAAGATCGCAGGTTTATGAAACAGAAAAAGATGCTCCTTCAGATGACTTAATGCAAGACGTGGATATTGTAGTTCCCGAATCCTTACGTGTCTTTTTTGAAGGTGTAATTTTAGAAAACAAGTGCGGTCTCCCGAAAAAGTGGAAAGTTAAATGCAAAGCTTTATCGCATGCCGTTATATCTGCTGTGAGGCCCCGTTCATTTTTGTCACCATTACTGATCCGAATCGGAGCATTTTTGAACAAAAAATTTGGTTCCAAAAATCTAATCAACGTTTTATCGGCATTAGGATTTTCAACATCATACAGCGAGAGACCTTTGTTTGAAACATCCTGTATCATGCGTCCACAATTTGAAATCGAGCAGTGTTCATTCTCTCAGTTTATTTTTGACAATGCTAATTTCAATATCAACACTCTCGATGGATCTAATACTTTTCAAGCCATGGGTAGTATCCAATGTGTGACTCCGTATACTGCTATTTCCAAAGATCAGATTATTTTACGTCTTACTAGAATGCCATCAGCAAAGGTTGTAGGTAAGTATGGATTCGTTCCGATTAAGTCTTCTCAAAAACTAAAAGACTCCGGGTTGAAAAATATTTCCATTGCAGACATCAAGAGTATTCATCCTCGTTCAAAAGAAATACTGCCATCAGCTTCTGATTTTATTTGGCTGTACGGAAAATGGCTAAACACATCGTCTGTACCTGGATGGAATGGTTTCATGGAGCAGGCAACAGTTGACCAATTTTATGCAAAGTCGAGAATATTGTGTCTTCGATTCATAAATGCGCCACCCAGTCACCGTGTATACATCTCTTCTCACCGCTGCTGAAAAATGTAAGGCATTGAATGAGCGCACCTATTTTGTGACGTTTGATCAGCCACTTTACATGACAGCTTGCGAAATTATTGTAAAGGGAAACCCGGAATCTGATTTGAGTAATGTGATTGCTAGGCTTGGAAGATTTCACCTTTTAATGTCCTTTTGAGGGTCTATTGGGTACATAATGTCTGGAAGTGGACTGAAGGATCTATTCAACGCCATTTACGCAGAAAACAGTGTTGAAAAAATGATGTTGGGGCATGCATATTCTCGGGCAGTCCGAGCTCATATTTTATGTCATTTGGCTTTGGTGAAGGTAATTTTCAAAATGATCGAATTCAACAGAAGAGGATCGTGCTGCAATGGCCGACATTTTGAGTGATTTTGATAGATCAATAATCCTTAGCGCACCTGAAAACGTTTCGTATTAAATCGTTGCTGGCAAATTCCAAGAAGAGCTGAATGAAATTGAAAAAAATGGTCCCACAGCTAAACTCTGGGTGCAATATTTTAAGATGATAACATTAGTGAAACAGTTCATTGAAGCGGAACGAATGGGCAACTGGAGCTTCACCTTGATACCATAAGAAAAATGTTACCTTATTTCCACGCAAGCGTCCATTTTTGTATGCGAAATCTGCGCACCTCTATTTGCAAGACATGTTGCATCTTGGAGGAAAAATGGCCCCTGCTGAATACGAGAATTTTACAAGAAAGGGTATTTTACGATCAGGCGCTCTGATAAGTTCTGGTCAGGTGTTTGGTCTGACATGACGATTGAGCAGACTCATGCGAACGATAAAAAGCTCTGGTGGACTCACTCAAGGACGTGGAATCACAGACAGCGTGATATCGTTGTGGACTTTAGGGATGGTTTACTTACACAATGTGTGTGACGAAGTCAAAAATTTTTCTGAATTTCTTTAGAAACAACTGAATAGCATGTTGACATGAGAACGGCCCGCGTTTTTCGTGACAACGCAGACCTTGAAAAACTCGACATTCGGTTTGCTGAACACCCCCCGTTACCGAATATTAACGAAATACTGCCAATCAGCACCGGAGTTGTTGGTAATGAGACAATAAACTGTCACTTGTCGCAAGAGATCGGTGCTTTGGGAGTTTTAAAAATGATTGACGAAAATCTTGAGTGTATTAAATTCAAACGTGAAGAGAAAGTTCGACCACTTTCAACAATGACCAACAGCGTCCGTATTGACGTTACTATTCCGATCATCCCACTCGTGCTTTTTTAGAGAATGTGCCTTGCGAAACAATCCGATGAAGAGTTGATGGATTACTTGAAGTATGAACTTGTTCCGTTTCCTTTGTCACTATTCTCAGAAGAGGGGATGCGTAAGGGCACAAAATCGTCTTCATATACTGCTTTCACTCTACTATCAGATGGCACTCAACTCGGAGCGAACAACATTCAAGTCGTTGATGGTGGATACCTTTTCCATCGAGTCGTGTGGTATCGCAATAGTACATTTTCGTCAATAAGAGATAATTACGTACAATACGTACAACGACACCATGGTCCAAACGCGATAGTCATTTTCGATGGTTAACCAGTTGATGCTAATGAAAGAAATACAAAGAGTGCCGAACGACTGCACTTAAAAATAAGATACGTTTGATTTCCATGCTCAAAAATAGATTGGAGCAATTCTATTTCACCGTAATGCAAGCTACGGAAGATGCTGACGTGTTAATCATCAACACGGCTATTACCTTGTCATCAGCATACGATTCCGTTATCGTAATTTGTAAAGACATTGACCTCTTAGTTTTACTAACAGGATTAGCAGGATTATGCCCGAATGTTCATTTTAGACAATCAAGAACGGGGAAAGTTCCGGAAAAACTGTACTCGACTTCAAGTTTACAGTATGGCGAAGCAGTAGAAGAGAACATAATATTTATCCATGCATTCAGCGGCTGCGACACAACATCGGCTATATTCAATAACGGCAAAACCAAATTTTTAAATACCGTCGAAAAAAACCCACATTTAATAGGTAACCCTGAGATCATTGCTACTGCTGGGGAGCGATTTTTGATCTCATTATATAACCGCGATAAAACAAATGATACCTTGGACTCACTTCGATACCATCGTTTCGCAAAATCTGTGACAAAAAGTAAGTTCAATCTTGCTGCGTTGCCCCCTACACGAGAAGTTGCACGACTTCATTCATTCAGGACGTACTACCAAGTCCAAGCCTGGTGTGGCGTCGTAAAAGATCAACAGCAATGGGGTTGGCAGAGTAGCAAGATTGGGCTAGTTTCGATCCAAAATACAAAAGATCGTGCTCCTCAGGCTTTGCTGAAATTCATTTCATGTAAATGCAAGACCAAATGCGGCACGGCTTGTGGTTGTAGGAAAGCAGGCCTAAAATGCTATATTATCTGCGGTTGTTGCAACGGACAGAGCTGCGAAAACGTGCTACAGATTTTGTACGATTTAGAAGACGACGTAAGTGGAAAAATCATCGAAGACATCGAGTGTAATGAAAATCATGCATCAACAAACATTGGCATAGAACAACCTGGGACTTCCAAACGAAGCAGGTTAGAATAATTACCGAACGAAACAAGTGGATTAGGCCTACCGGGGAAACCACGTTAAAAAAAAACGGCCCTCAAGGTGATTATATCCTAAGGTAGTGTGGAACTGAGTCGGGTAACAGCGGATTCCATATATAATGAATCCTTATGCAATTATAGATTAATAATTTCAAAGCATTACGTGGAAAACGGCCATTTTGAAAAATTATGGAAATCGTCTTCGCTTTGGGCTGTTGCAGTTCGTAAACTGTTCAATCTAGAACAAAATGTTCGATACAAAAGTTACAGGGAATTGTCTTATCTATAATATTTATTCAGACATTTTCGTAATAGGACCAACTGGAGAGGAGATATTGCGAAAACAACGGTTTTGGCCGCCATTTTTCCAAGATGGGCACGCGAGCGGAAGCTCTCCAAGGTCAAAAACTCAGGGAATCATTCATGACCTTGAATCCAACTACCCTGCCAAAAATCAAAACTTCCGGATTTGATGTAGGGCAAAAATACCCATTGACTGGGCTATATCTATAAAATATATTCAGAGCTTTTTGTCTACTTTGTTATTCTTCGTTTCAATTTTTTATTCGTTCGCCCTATTCTTCCCCATAAGAATAATCATTTTAGTACGCATAAAAATGGCCCCATATATGGCCACTCGATGGACAAAATTCGTTGCGCCATTAGTGGCCATGCCACCTCCGTGAAGTTAGCCGGAAAATTTCGATTTTTCAAAAAAGACCTTCACAAAACGTTTGTTGGTCGTTTGTAGGTGATTGTTGGATAGATAAAATCGTTTGTTGGATTATAGTTTTTTAGTTAAATCCAAAATAAAATTTGGCATAAAGTTAGCCGGACTATTTCCAATTTCTAACATTTTCCGATCGTTCGGGGGTCCGTTCGACGCGCAATCGTTTGTTGGACACGAATATAGCAATTAGAACGTTTGTTGGATCGTGGTTTGATCAAAAACGCAAAAAAAGATTTCATCGGATTAGCCGGGGTACGAGCACCTGCCAGTCGCAATCCGGCGTGAACCTAGCCGATTGAAGTGTACGGCTGAGGCTGGATTTTCACGGAAGCAAATTACTGCGACAGCAAAATACTGCCGCAGCGCCACGCTGCGATAGCGAAAAACTGTCCGTGAAAATGCACCCGCAGCGGCAGCAAAACACTGCACGTCAAGCGCGCGTAAGTTGAACCAGTGATCAACTCATGATCAATTACGCGCGCTTGCGCACGCTTGACGTGCAGCGTATTGCTGCCGCTGCGGGCGCATTTTTACGGGCAGTTTTTTGCTGCCGCAGCGTAGCGCTGCAGCAGTATTTTGCTGTCGCAGTAATTTGCTTCCGTGAAAATCCAGCCTGACGCTAGTTGTTTATAACCATAGAACCTAACATACGATTCCGGATTTAGATCTAATTTTTCTTCAATCGACAAGCAATCGTCTGTTACTGGGTTAGGATCAGCGCGATCAATGAAACGCTCATTGGAAACGGAGCAATGAACCCTAAGCCCGTCAACAGGTACTGTCAACGAAACGGTTGGGTGTTCGTTTCTATTCTCTAATAGGTTAGGTTGTATTTGAAACAACGTACCATACAAATAATACAATTATACAATTACACAATCAACTTGCAACATGTTTTAGCTTTATTTATTTTTCAGGTAGCAGCAATCAACTCCGAGAGTACCAAGAAAAAGCATACGACACTTACTACCTCTTGAAAAACACTGCAACAATACCTGTGAAAGTAAAGGTAACCTATAATTATAATACTTGAAGTTTATGAAAATGCGTTTGCTTTTATTACTATTTCAATAAAATAGTTTAAGGCTTCGGTTCACTTCGTTTCTGTATTACTATGCGCAACCCTCAAACCAATTGAAGATAACTCCAACTTTTACCGAGTATTTGTACCGAATAGACAAGTTCCACATTTCTTTTTGGCACCGCATATGAATTCATTATTTTACTGGCTCGACGTTTTCCAAGCGTATGAAATGTCAGTATACCAAAAACGTTCAAATAAGAGGCAAACAAGTTTTCGCCGGATCAATTCTACATTTTACCTTAATATTTCAATTTTACTTTTATGTATTTCATTTCATCTATTTAATGATTTCATTTCAATTTTGAGTAAAAACTTCTGCATAGGAATCAGCATTTAATAATTAGGTGAGATTTGATTAATTATTAGTGATTCTATGTAATGCATACTTTATCTTTGTTTCAGAGTACATCGCCGACATGTGGTGCTGTTGTTGAAAATTATTTTAATGAAACACGCTGGGATTACTGCGATATCCTGCCCCCACTGATTATCCGCAATTATTTTCAGACTTGTGCGTCAAAGTATGTGTATATGTATGATTGTACAGTAAGTATAATATCACCCCAAACAAGGATAAGCCAATGCTTGAAAGTTGGCTCAATTTAAAAATTAGAAAATAATTATTCAGGGGAATGCTAAATAATATGGATGTAAATGCAAATTTATTATTTCAATAAAATTTCAAACAATGAACTCTACCATCATCTGCCAGTGGTCTTAATCGTCTTCACTTAGATTTCTAACTAATGATAAGGATTATAAACTTAGCAACCAATTAGAACATCGTAATATTTTAAACAAGATTCGAAGGTCTCTCAGTAAGCATTCTGATCATGTTTGGTATTCAACCAGACACTTTCAAGTCACAGTACGATCGATAACTTAGAATGGAACATTTACAAGAAACTTAGGAACTATTTATTGGTAAACTCGACTGTGGTCCCTCCATATTTTGTATATCGATGGCCCAAGTCTCAAATGTCGTAACCCACAAATGAAAAATTTCCGAGAGAGAGTAAAAAAACTCAAGAGTCAAAAGTCAATTTTCTAAATTTGGTGGGTTACGACATTTGAGACTTAGGCCATCGATATGTCAGCTGAGGGTCATATTGGTCATTTTCATTGACTAAAAATGTCTAGTGATAAGTATCAGGTACAGGTAGCTAGTAGCTAATAACTATTATGACAACTTCTTACAACTCAAAGTCAGTACTGGTGAAATTGGATTCCACAGATAAATACATAGCTGAGTATCACATCATTGACCTTCATTAGCCAAAAATATTTAGTAATATCTATCATGTATAGGTAACTAATAGCTTACGGTAACTACTATTATCACGTTTCACAGCATATGACGAGCTGAGAAACAAGATTATAAAAAATAGACATCGTTCACCTACGATAGTACTAAAAAGTTTGAGTGCTAATTATCAAGTATAGGTAGCTGGTCACTTATGTCAATATCACAATATTTCACAACTCAATGTCATAACGTATGTATAATAAGAAGGATTCAGCCACAGTAGCCTGATCCGCATTATAGATGAAACTCATTTCAAATGGCTTACGGCTTACAATAGTTGAAATAAACCTTATCCATACTGTCAAGAATCAAGAATTTTCGAAAATTCTTAGCATTGCAATGATAAATTCCTCAATTCACTATACATATCGACAGCTTGATGACAGTCGCGTAAGCGCCAAAAATTGCCTTTTCGAGGTCAGACAGACGTATCTCCAAAAAAATTGTTGTCTGCATTGGAAATTCTTTGATGAATGAAAAGAGCCATTATCCATAATTCGGTATGATAGTCACGCATCTCCACGCATTTTATATGACACAGTCGTAACTCCACACTTACGTGGTTTTGTTATAAATAATTTCTAAACTACATAATTCCATAAATTAATAGGAATCTACTCATTTTGGAGATACGCATGTATTTTTCAATTTTTCCGAGTGTCAAATGATTTGTATCATAGAAACGTATCTCCATACCTTGTGAAGATACGTTCTTTTGTTATCGAACCGGACTGTACATACGTCTGTTTCATACAAATTAATGGCACTTACACTTCTGTGTTTCAAATTTTTATTTATACCGCGAAAATATTTCAAGTACATTCATGAGTGCAAAAATGAAGAATAAATGGGGATACGTTTCTGTCACATGAATATCAAAAAAATACCAAAATCCTGGCACTTACGTGACTATGTTGTTATGCTGTCGATATAAAAAATACAAAATTTTCAGTGTCTAGGCTCAGTCAATTAAAAATAAAGTTAATAAACACATAGGTAGGTACGTTATTACAACTGCATACATGCGTTTCAACCTTGGCTATGTTCTCGGATATATACAGCGAGATGAGCTTCAATTTCGGTATCCGAACTACATGTGCTTATATCTGCTCTCATATCGTTATGAAGTTCCCAACATCCATTGCTTCGTAGGCAATACGCTACATAATGGCCCGGTGTAAACGCTACTACTCCGGCTAGCCTGGAAAAATACCTCATATATAGCATTTATTTTATTCGAATGGGAATTCGGAAATGAATCAAACTGATGACAGTTGAACACACCTATATTTGTAAGTCAGTTGTGCAGTCTGTCGCAGGTTCAAGCTGCTTGGCATTTGCCTCAGTTTGCATTTCAAACCACAGGTGAATTGTAAATTGCAGCGGATATCCAGTTCGATGAATATGTGATTGTTTGATTCCCTGTAGAGTGTATATTTCCCTGGACATGGGTGACGACAATGAATGTTGTAAATGGGTGTTTGGAAGTCCAAAGCTTTCTCCAAACCACCGAAACCCTGCTTTCCAATTGTGCAATGATTTGGGGCCATTACTATGGTTGAATACACCCGGCGACCAGAATGCGAACACAGTTCGATGTTTTTGAAGCTAGGCTCTGACTTCATTACTTGTTTAACCAGATTGGCGATATTAACTTCTGCATTGATTGAGTATGATAGGATGCGTTTTTCGGTATTCATTTGTACCTCAGGTGGGCAGAATGGTTTGAGGATTACCATCCTTTCCAAGTATGTTCCTTGCATTATACCCTTCTGGATGAGTTTGACAACCAATTTGAGCGTTATGTTAGATGAGCTTTCCATAAAAGCAAAGTACTCGGTATTATCGATTCCAGCTGTCAACAATATTTGCACAAAAGAGTCGAAACTACATGTAAAGCGTACAAAGAATAATTGCTTGTTCATCTTCACCGCAGGGCATAGCAGTCCATTTGCTAGCAGTACAGGTTTTTTCTGTTTCGTTAGAACCGTATTCATATGGCGGACCTCTGGATAAGGTTTGAAATACTTGCTTGCTTTTGTAGGTCCTGGATGAGATTCACGTGTTTTTGTGGATGTTTCATGTCTGTGCTCTGGAGTGATCACCAGGCATGGTTTTGGAGTGACTTCTTGACAGATATTAGGTCCTTCTGTTTTGGAGTAAGAATGATCAGCTAATGCACGAACGAGAAACTCATCGTTGTAGGACTCATCTTCCAGTCGTGTTGAACAAGGCAGTTCGATATTCAAATCCAGGTAATTTGAGTCTTCCAGAACTTGCCCGAAGGAGTTTGCATCTTCCATGTTAGGTGCTTTAGCTTTTCCACGCCAATTTTCGATGGACATCAAGTCTGAGTCATTGATATTCGATGGGTTGTTATTAGATAAATCAAGGTTTGGGGCTCTTCTCCCTAAATTTGCAATGCACAAATCTGAGATATTCATATTTGATGATTCAATGCTGGACAAGTCGAGGTTTGCTGCTTTTTCATTGCAATTTTGAAGGTCTATCAAGTCTGTGCCATTAATATTCGCCAAGATGATAGATAAGTCAAGGCTTCGAGCTTCTCTATCTGAATTTTCAATGTGAATCAACTCTGAGTCGTTGATATCTGGTGAGGTAATGTTGGATGAGTCGAAGTTTGGTGCCTTTTCACCACGTTTTTCAATGTGCATTAAGTCTGAATAACTGATGTTCGAAGAGTCAATGTTGGATATGTTGCAATTTAGGGATTTTCCCCCCCAATTTTTGGTGGGCACCAAGTTTGAGTGGTCAGTTTTCTGATCTGCCGACTGTTTTTCAATCTGGTTCGACTTTTCACCTGGAATCTGGGATTGAGCATATGGCTCTTCGCAGCGCTCAACATTGAATTGAATAAGTTTCGATGAAAAAAGCAATGTAGCCCCACTGATATCGCGTGCGTGAATTTTAATAAATTTATCAACACGGATTGGTCTTGCAGTGTTTCTGAGAACCCGTGTTTTTATATCGTTGAAATAAGACTCCACGTAACTTGATGTGGCACGATGCTTACCATAATTCATACCAACCCTAGTCCAAAGGGGAAATTCGCGACATAATCTGGATAAATTTTTTATGAAATCGGGAAGATAAAAAGGATTAAGGTCTTTACCAGCACATCGCGTCTTCGTAGCCCAGGACAGTCTCTGATCGATCCATTCGTTAATATCGTTTTTCTTGCAACCATTGGGCTCATTGAGATCGTTGAGTTCGAATGATTGTGGCCGGTCCTTCACTCGTTCGTTCGTTGGGTCCTTGATACTGAAGTCAACCTGTATACCAAACGTTGATATGTAATTTTCCAGCTGTTGTCGAGCTTCCTTTGCGGTATTTGCTTGTAGAATGTCGAGCTGCGCATCCTCATGGGTTTGCATACCGACAGCAAAAGTAAGGCACAAAATGTCTTCAAAGCTAGAATAAGATGTACATTCTACCATTAACGCGATACATCGAACAAAAAACTCCTTAATAGATGTGTGCCTCAGGGTCCTGAAGCATTTCCACCGACAAGCCAAGTAGATCAAGTGTGCGACGTCGACTCTTATAAGAGTTGCAGGTTTTTGGGAGACTCCGGTGTTTGGTTTCGATATCACACTGAAACAGAAATTGATATATGCCTTCACCGTTTGGTTATTGAATGCCAAGCATAGTGCAGAAAGCAGAGCTCGTGAATAATCGCATACTGCTTCTTTCGGTTTCGGAGCACCACTTCGGATCCATCGTTTTATCCAGAATTCGATAAATTCTGTGTCATGTTGCTCGGACAGCATTTGGTTAACAGCAATTGTCGTATTATCAAAGTTTATGACGATAGAGTAGAGAAAAATATGTCCTGAGACTGTGTCGTCTTTTCTATTTACCGCCCTCACTACACTACCAGTTGCATCGACGCATATGAAGGACGATTCTCTGTTCAGGCGACAATACTCCTTATAAGCATGTAATTGGGCCGACGAGCTATAAAATACATGAAAAGGTCGTGACGCTACGCTGGTAATGATACCACAGTATTCTGGTTTTGAAGATATTTCTTCAATTGTGCGTATCAAATCACGTCCATCACTTTTCTTTATACTTAGATCTGCGTCGACGCCCTCTTGACGTGCTTGTCGAAGAACGTCACCACTAGGTAAAATCGGTGGTTCGATATCACCAGCCTGCATGTACAACCGTGCTTGCCGCTTTTTCCACACAGCACCTCCCTCGCATTTGAGATCTTTTCGAGCTGCTCTACGCCTTTCACCGTTGAAAGGACGTTTAACCACATCGTGGTTTTCCTTACGGGTATCCCGTGTCCGAACTTGGATATTTAGACCTCCGGTATTGGTTTGCTTCTCAGCATACCCATCAAAGATGTTCGCACACGTACTACTTTTACATTTGCCTTTGATCTTCATAATATAAGTCTGTCCATTGTTTGAAAGCAACACCTCTGCACGCTTAAATACAAAAGCACAGGGTATACGAAATTGCTGCCACATTGCGATTGATAAAACATTTGTCCAGACACCTGGCTTCAGTTTGATCTTCGGCTTTCCGGAAGAAACCTTATGATCTGATTCGATAGCGTTTGGCTCAATTTCTCTCCACTGTTGTTCCGTTAGTACTAAATCGAACGTCTCTAAGTCTGGCTCATCTTTCCTGGTAGTGTCTGAATCCAAGAAGCCCTCGCTGTCACTTGATTGATCAACAGTGCTTGCTGCTGTTTCATCTAGATGAAAGTTATTGTTAAGATCTGGTGGTTTCAAATTGACGTTCATTTTCTTTCGTGCGAAATCCAAAACATTCCTTCGGTTTTTAGAAATGTTCGTATAAACGCTTTCTGGAGTCCATTTATTATTTAAAGCCGTAGACATCTCTTTCCATACATCGGATGACCAGATTGGCAGCTTGTTAGTTTCAAAGTGTGCCCCAAACCGCGCAATGACTTCAACGGCCTCTTCCACACTCACTGCGGCAACACGCGGCATATTGCACCTCAAATTCTGTAACAAAAAAACACGAGTTACTGTAGATCTTGAGGGGGGACTGTACTGAAACTTTATCGAAAACCATTTTTGTTTTCCACCACTCAAAATGGTTCAATCAAAAATCGCATTCGACAATTTTTAGATATTAGTAGTATGTGTATTGTAAAAAAATATCAATCTTCTGCGCTGAAAGTGTAGGCGCAGGAGACTCCTTGCAGAAGATTTCTTTCGAATCACTGCGAAAGGTCTTCTGCGCATACACTTTGATCGCGGAAGGTTGATATTTTTTTTCAATACACATACTACTACTATCTAAAAATTGTCGGATGCGATTTTTGATTGAACCATTTTGAGTGGTTGAAAAAAAAAATGGTTTTTGACAAATTTTCAGTACCGTCTCCCCTTAAATGCATATTCAATGTGCCTTTTCAAGAAAAGATGTAAGGGATTCCAAGTGTCACTGTAAAGGAACAGTACGTAGCTCCAAAAGATATCAGTGGAGGCGAGCGGGTTATTTTTATCCAAGGGCACATATAACAAAACGAATTTTTCTCTGTTATAGGTACAAATCTACTGATCACTTGAAGTTTGTTTGGTTTACTTAGGAAGACTGCTATACCTAAAAGAAGTGCAAAAATTTGTCTATCCTTGATTATTATCGCAGGAGTCGATTCTTCGGCACAATAACTTCAACGGCCTCTTCCACACTCACTGCGGCAACACACGGCATATTGCACCTCAAATTCTATAACAAAGAAAAACAAGTTACTGTAGATCTTAAATGCATATTCAATGTGTCTTTTCAAGAGAAGATGAAGGGGATTCCGAATGTCACTGTGAAGGAATAGTACATAGCTCCAAAAGATTTCAGTGGAGGAGAGCGGGTTATTTTTAACCAAGGGCACATATAACCACATGAATTTTTCTCTTTTATAGGTACAAATCTACTGATCGATTGAAGTCTGTTTGGTTTACTTGAGAAGACTGCTATACCTGAGAGAAGTGCAAAAATTTGTCTATCCTTGATTATTCTCGCAGAAGTCGATTCTTCGGTAGTTTCTAAGTGTATTACGACAACGAGAGACTTTGAAATGGAATCTATCAAGGCTTTATTGGTATCGGGAGGCCTTATTATCCAGATGCAATTATCTCTGAAACAGAGAACGTTGTTCAATTAATTACCCAATATTACACTCTCGCCTTACACCTCACATCGTCTAATGAGCTCGTTGAATAAATTTATTGAACCTGAGTGTGTGGTAAAATACAATACATCATACATATATACATATGGGACATTCCATACAAAGCCGACCAATCCGTAACCCCGACCATTTTTGATTTTGTTGAAAATTTTCTATTTTTTTTGTACCCACCGAAAGCAGTTTTTTTGGAATTTTTTTAGATTTTTGTTTCAACCCGTTCAAACACAATCAATTTCTCAAAATTTATGAACTTGGACTATTTTGATTCCATTGAAAAAATTCACCAATTTTCAGAAGACATTTTTACAAGTACTGATCAATTCGTAGTTTGTGATATTCATAACTTGTATTATTTTTCTATTCTTTACCACGTGTGAACCAAGGAATCGTATTTCCTCCTTGAATTAATAACCCAAGTAGAGTGATTTGATTCCAAATTATTCTTTTTCATTTTATTGAAGTGGTTTGTACACATTTACAATTTTGCATGAATATTAGTTAACGATTCAAAGATTCAGAACGTATATAAAAAAAATTCAATAATAGGAACCGAAAACGAACATTAGTTTGTTCGTCAGATTTTCCGATATCTCATATCATAGACTTTCGTTCGTTACATTGTTGGATGGATCACGAACCAATTTTACCGTACAATCCTTGTATAAAAGTAGCAGCCTTTCTTCGACGAGTTATAGAAAAAAAAGGAAGACTTATCCACAAACTTGGGCCAAACAATCAAGCGCGTATCAATAACGATAAGGTGCAAAAGTCGAAAACAGGCACGCCGGCCATTATGATTGTCTTCGCGGCCACTTTTCATGTTGCGTTCCAAAACACCATCATTTCTGCCTAAATAGGGGGAGACAAATTCATATGCATTTTTTGCGTTTACAAACGAACGGTGATCCAACAAACGTTCTCGTTGCGTTATTCGGGACCGACAAATAATCGTTAATTGATTAAAACCTCCGGATAATCAAATGGATTAGGCTGGATTTTCACGGCAGCAAATTACTGCGGCAGCAAAACAATTTCTGTAACGCTATTCGTCGTTGATCACGTGGTTGCAGATAACCACTTGATTAGATCTAAATCCGGAATCATATGTTAGGTTCTATGGTTGTAAACAACTAGCGTCAGCTGTACACTTCAACCGGCTAGGTTCACGCCAGATTGCGACTGGCAGGTGCTCGTACCCCGGCTAATCCGATGAAATGTTTTTTTGCTTTTTTAATCAAACTACGATCCAACAAACGTTCTAATTGCTATATTCGTGTCCAACAAACGATGGCGCGTTGATTGAACCCACGAACTATTGAAAAATATTTTAATTCAAAAGTCGTCCGGCTAACTCTGTGCAAAATTCTATTTTGAATTGCTGAAATCTTTTTTTGCGTTTTTGATCAAACCACGATCCAACAAACGTTCTAATTGCTATATTCGTGTCCAACAAACGATTGCGCGTCGAACGGACCCCCGAACGATCGGAAAATGTTAGAAATTGGAAATAGTCCGGCTAACTTTATGCCAAATTTTATTTTGGATTTAACTAAAAAACTATAATCCAACAAACGATTTTATCTATCCAACAATCACCTACAAACGACCAACAAACGTTTTGTGAAGGTCTTTTTTGAAAAATCGAAATTATCCGGCTAACTTCACGGAGGTGGCCATGCCTTATTTATAATATATTGTAGGTTATGTTCTGGGGAATTTCATTTTATTCGAGAGACCGATGTTTCGTTATGTAACATATACATTCCCTTGTTTATAATTAGGTGAAATAAGCGACAGTTGTTGATGTACATACTTACTTGCAGTGTGCTAAACGCTTTCTGTAATGTTTTGTCAGAATCTCCGAAGTGCTACACATTTACGCATACAGTAAAACCTCCCTTATAGTCACATCTCGTTTAGTCTAACCTCTGATATAGTCCAAGGACAACCTCTCGTATAGACCATAAGCTCCGCCTACTGTGTACCAATACATCCTACACAGACTCGAGCGTCGGTGAGCTTGGGGCCCCTTTACATTTCATGACGTCACGCGCGTCACGGTAACGACCATAACCTCAAATGCCTAGTACATACGAGCGAGCATGCGAGTATTATTTTTGTACGATTTGTACGATTTGTACGATTTGTTGTAATACGTTTTAGAAAAGTTTTTCCCAAATATCTAATCATTGGTAGTAAAAAAACAATATGAAAGTGCGAAAACAAAGAATAAGCTTATCTCTCCAACAAAAGGCGGACATAATTCGAAGATTGACAGCAGGTGAAAACGAAAGTGATCTAGCCATCGAGTATGGTGTTTGCAAAAGAACAATCCATCGGATCGATTTAAACAAAGAAAACGTGACTACGCAGATTAACAAATCAAAAAATGCATATGGAGATAACTCTCAGAAACGAGTGACTGGAATTGACAACAAACCAATAGAGAAAGCTGTGTTGACTTGGTTTTTACAAAAACGCAGCTTGAATGAGCCAGTCTCTGGTCCAATTTTACAAGAAAAGGCCATTGTTCTAAACAATATGATGGGTGGACCGCCAGACTTCAAAGCTAGTAATGGGTGGCTCGAAAAATTTAAAAAAAGGTATGGAATACATGCTTTATCCGTGCAAGGCGAAAAACTTTCCTCTGATGCAGCAGCAAGTGCTAATTTTTCTACTCGCCTGGAAGAAATCATCGAGGAAGGTGGTTATCAACTAGGAGAAATTTATAACGCTGACGAGACTGGTCTAAACTGGAAGTCTCTGCCAAGGAAGACCCTAGCAGCGAGAGAAGAAAGAGCAGCACCAGGAAGAAAAGAATCAAAAGACAGGGTTACGGTGATGGTCTGCTGTAATGCAGACGGTACCCATAAGCTGCCATTGTTTGTGATTGGCAAATCACAAAAACCTCGATGTTTCAAAAACATTGCTAATCTTCCTGTTGTGTACGCTGGTCAGAAGAGCGCATGGATGGACCAAAAACTATTCATGTTGTGGTATACAACAGTTTTTGTTCCGGAGGTCAGCAAAGAAATGTTGACTAAGTATGGAGAGCTGAAAAAAGTATTACTCTTGCTTGATAATGCCCCTTCGCATCCTGCGCTCACAACACTAAATACTGTCAACGAGATGTTTGAGGTACATAAATTTATCATAAATTAATGTGATAATCATAACTAAACAAATCTGAAGTTATTATTAAGATCATTAGAAGAATATTGAAAATTGAAATGAAAAATGTAGAGTATGATTTTTTTAGAAATCAGAGTATATTGTCATTGACTTCTATTCGTTTCATGTTACAGGTCATGTATTTGCCACCGAATGTGACTGCACTCATTCAGCCGATGGATCAAGGTGTCATCGAGAAAACGAAGAGGCTGTACAGAGGAAAGATTTTGAGGGAGCTACTTGTCAAGGAAGACGAAGAATCAGTTAGAAATTTTATACGAAGTCTCAATATGACTGATTGTTGTCTAAAAATCGCAAATGCTTGGGCTTCCCTAACACAGCAGAATTTGAGAAACGCATGGCATAAGCTACTCCGAAACCAGCATACAATTTCCAAAGTTCAAGCGGAAAATTGTAGCCAAGCAAACGAAATATTAAGCGTATTGAATAGAGTTCCGGGCTTTCAAGACTGCACCGCAGACCAAGCATCAGAGTGGCTAAATACTGATGCCGACTGTGGATGGCAAATATTGACCGACAATGACATAATCCAAAGGTATACGCTCCGTTATGAAAAAAAATCAGCCAAGTCAGAACATACTTAATATCTCCAACAATCCCTAACAAATAGATATCTAGTCATGGAATTTTTCCTCATTATTTAGTATTTTATAGCTTTTTCTTTTCAGGGCCCAAGATAACGAAGAGAATTTACCCAGTTCTGACATAGACGACGATTACCAATCCGACGAAGAAGCAGGTCATGATAATTCAACAGCTATCGAGACTTCAGCCGTACAGGCACTTGCTGCTATTTCGACATTTCAGGGGTGGTTCCAAGCACGTTGGGAATGCCAACCACACCATGCGATGCAGTTAGAAGAGATGCGGCAAATAACAGCAGAAATAGTATGGGAGTCTAATCATTGACAGAAGCTGCTGGGCATGCGAAAAATTCGCATGTAGATGATAAAGTTCGGCAATAAATGTACCGATATGTGAATAAGGAATACAAAATTTGCCTATTCATTATTTTCCCTCACCTTTAGTAATATGCATTCGCATCCTTTCGCACTAATGATAGCTCAGAATCTAAAGAAGAATTTAAATTCTCGTTTTTTGATACAACTATCCTATTTTATTTTAGAAAATATGTACCCCAAGAAAAGCAGCCATAAATTTCCATTTAATATACAACTAAATTATCTAATAATCGGGCTTCCTAAGGATACACACTTGATAGTAAAACCTTTTACACATTTAATTCGTCAAACGTCTTCTTATAATTATGTAATGTGCAATGTGAAAGAATATCATAGTTTTTTCCATAATAAACAGACAAGATTAATAATGTACTGTACATAGCAACAGTGAACATTTGTAGGCTTATGCTACGGCCCTGGGGTAAGAAATTCGGATAGGGCCCCATCCTTACAAACACGTCCCTGAGTGCTATTTGCTGATTGGCTGATGAGCGCAGCTCGTGTTACGCCTCTTGTGGACTATAAGAGAGGTTCTGAAACACGGACTTGGACTATAAGGGAGGTTCTACTGTACAACTAAACTGAACTATAAATGTACGATACATGAAATCGTATCTTGAATTTACGTAACGGAATAAAATTATTGCTCGTTTATTTATTCTCTGCGCGGATTTTTTATTTCCTTTGATTTTTTTGTGAGGAACTAATAATGGTAATGAATTCAAATCATCGATACAGGATCCCAGACGTCATAACCTCCTACGCCTGACAGCTGGCGTCAGATCTGAATACGGGATGAATGAGATTTTATTTTAGAGTTCAGTTCCTGGAGAGAATATCGATTGTTTATTTATTCTGGACATATTTTTCAGTTTCCTTGATTCAGAGTTGAAAAATGAAAATTAAAGAAATAAATTCAAATATTTAATACAGGATCCCGGTGTAATTAGATCTAAACTAAAACTAACTTTTTGTTTTATGGTATCCTTTGAGGATTACCTTACTTGCTAATTTTTTTAGAGAATGTTTCTTGATCTAGGAGGTGTTGAAGAACTGCTGGGCCTACTATAAATTATATGATTTTTCTTGGGGAAGAGGAAGAAGGTTATTTAAAATTCTGAAGCATTATACGGTAAGTTAATAATAGTGGATTTATTCAATAAATCAATGAAATTAACACGAGTATATGAAAATAAATGCTTAAAGCCTAATTAATCTAATCTAAAAACTGGAGTGTTTTCATATGTTTGACTCGATGTAATATTGAATAAGTTTATTAAATCTTACTATCTAATGACTCTATAGATGCGAGTTTCATAACTAGGTACAGGATGTCGCGACCTGATATGCTGAAGGCAATTTGTATCTAATAATTAATATAAGAGATTTCGGAAGAACGACTTTACTGTGACTCAATGAGTATGAAATGTAGTCTTGGGTAGTTCGTGAACGACCTAGGTGGGAAGAGCGCTCCTTTAGGTGAACTATGCGAACTAGTTCATCGATGATCTCGCTGTCAGTTCATTTTATATTTTTTTTAGCGTCCACTGTACTAGGCAGTGGCGCTATGTGATCAACCGAGTTATTTACTTTTACTGTGCGCGCCCCTTGATATTTCGATATATCGATATCGATACTAAACAACTTCATATCCACATCTAATAACGGACTTTAAATAATTGTTTTGAATAATCATATCTGATTCGACGGTAAGTTTAATTAAAATTAACATTTTACTTTTCTATTTCTATTAATTGTTATAAATAATTGATTATTATTGTAAATAACGTTACTTCGCGACATATAACCTATAAATTTCACTTGTATTATTTTCATTGGTTTGATTCAGTCAAAAAATATGAAAACTTTTTTAGTTATTTTCTTTATGATATTTTATTTCAATTTCCATATCGTCAAATAGTCTTCAATACTTAGTTTCATAAGAAATAAATCGTTGGAATTTTTACAAAATAAAATCAAATTTTATTGAATGACATTTATTCAACTCATCTTAATTTTGATTATTTATTTATCTATTCAATATTATATTTCCTTAAGAAAATATCTAGTGCAAATTATGTTTTATTTTCATTAATATCTATAAACATAATGAAAGTTCTACTAATTAAAATTATAATTCAATTAATATGATTTATTAGTTTCAGAATAAGTGTAATAATGACGTCAAAAAGAAAACACAGTTCTTTATGGATGCATTTTACTGAAGAAACTGCGAGTAAAAAAGCAAAATGTAAATATTGTTCGTCCTATATTAGCTTTGCTGGTGGTTCGAATGGCAATCTTACCCGACATATGAAGACAAAGCATCCTATGATTTCTCTAGCTCCGGAACGGCAAGATTTTATAAATTTATCTGAATCAGATCCTTGTCAAACTGCATCAAGGAATGGCAACTCTCAATCCTTAGCAATTTCATCATCGTCGTCGATATCAGCATTATCATCGCTTCAAAACTCGATAACTCAATATATTCATAAGCCACCACCCATTAGAAAAGTTGAAGAAATAGACCGACAAGTTGTCAAGATGATTGCTAAGGGACATCATGCTTTAAGAATAGTTGAAGAACCTGAAATGCGTAAACTAATTCAACTAGTTTCAAATTGTCCTGGGTATCAACTTCCCTCTAGAAAAACATTATCAACTAATTTAATGTCTAATGTTCATCAAGAACTACAAAGCGAGGCTCGAGTAAAGATTAAAGCTGCAGTTGCACTATCTCTGACTACTGATGGTTGGACTTCTAGTAATAATGAAAGCTATGTCGCTGTAACAGCCCACTTTATAGATGATAAAACCAAGCTTTGTTCTATATTACTCACTTGTGAAGCATTCAATGATAGACACACAAGCGAGAATTTATGTGACTTTTTGAGGAATGTAATGATAGAGTGGGATATTTTACATAAAGTTACCGCTGTTGTTAGTGATAATGCATCAAACATCATAAATGCTGTTAAACTTGGAAAGTGGCGATCAATTGGTTGCTTCGCTCACACTTTAAATCTTGTCGTCCAAACTGCTACTAAAGAAATATCTGATGTTTTAGTGCAAGTTAAAAGTATTGTTGAATACTTTAATCGGAGTACCCAAGGACAAAACAAATTAGCCAACACGCAAAAACAACTCAATTTACCTGTTCTAAAACTTAAGCAAGACGTCCCAACTCGCTGGAACTCTACTTATGACATGCTTCAGCGAATAATACAGGTGAAGGATGCTGTGATAACTACGATTGCTCTATTACGCTCCGATTTAAATATAAAGCAAGAAGACTGGGAGGTCATAGAGCAAGTTTTACCTTTACTTAAGCCATTTTATGAAGTAACAAATGAGATAAGCGCCGAAAAAAATGTAACCTTATCTAAAGTTATAGTATTTAACAATTTGATTCAAGATTACTTGAGAAAATATTTTTCCCAGAATCAAAAAATTATTTCAGTGCAATCAGCCTTGAAAAAAGGTATGGAAACTCGATTCAAAGATTTGGAAAATAATATTTTATATGCTGAAAGTACAATTTTGGATCCTAGATTTAAAGCTAGATCATTAAAAAATCAAGACTATCGTGAGCGCGCAATTGAAGGCCTTAAAATTAAAGTCGGTAAAACACCATTGCAGTCGTTGCAATATAATATTCAAGAAAATTCTTCAAACAACTGCTCTTGTGCCGGTATCATCAGTAGATGAAAATGGAAATAAAAAAGATTGTGTGAGCATATGGGATGAATATGATAACGCAATAAGTAGGATAACAAGACCTGAAAACAAAACTGTGGCTGGTATTCGTGAAATTGATAAGTATTTGAATGAGGAGTACTTAGATCGTAAGATGGATCCTCTGCAGTGGTGGCACGAACGACGTCATACATACCCGCACTTATATGCATATATTTTAAAAAGATTTTGTATCGTCGCAACATCTGTGCCTTGTGAACGAGTTTTTTCAGGGGCAAGACAAATTATTAGTCAACGCCGCAAATTATTGAAACCGAATAAAGTTTCAACACTCTTATTTTTACATAGTAATATGTAGAAAATAATCTTTAAAGTTCGTTACGTGTAATGAATATCGTGATATTTTTAATCTGATACTATGAATAAGTCGGGGTTTTATCTAATTATTAATATAAATGATATGTTTTTTTCATTTTTTCATTATTATTTGTGTAACTGATCTTATGTGCCATAATATTTTAAATATTGTCATATAATTACGTATTATAATAGGAACGAGACTAGTTGTTAACTAATTATTAATATAATATTATTTTGTTTTTATTTAAGTAAAAGATTTTATGTGCCATAAAAAAAAAGTCAACTTTAATTGTAAAAATTCGTACTTTCCAAGTACATATTGTGATATAACTGATCTTATGTGCCATAATATTTTAAATATTGTCATATAATTACACATTATACTAAGAACAAGACTAGTTGTTGACTAATTATTAATAAAAATTATTTTGTTTTTTTATTATTATTTAAATAAAAAATTCTATGTTGCTTAAATAGAGGTGTGAACTTTTCATATAATACTTTGTACTTTTTAAATAAAAAAAAAAAAAAGAATTCGCAATAATCATAAATATATTTTTTTTTTCATTTATTGTTTTTACTAAATTATTTCAGAAAAAGAACTAATGAACTAATAGAGCGAACTAGTTCGCCATTGGATGATGAACTAAATTGAGCGCTCTCAGTGGTGACCGACTATGCCCAAGACTAATGAAATGAGAGTTTTAGCTAAATGCCGTACTCTAAAAGATAAGGAGAAATATCATTGAGTGCTCTGATACTCAAGGTGATCGAAGTACCCCTGGGTTACGTTGCACCGTCTGGTAATCTCAGTATATAATGAAAACATTGAAGCTAACTTGTTTCGTGTGGTAGGTTGGGAAGTATAGGAAACCGAAGTAACCCCGTGTGGCTTCTCTACCACACCACAAGCCAGGGACGTTGCATAGTATACGACAGTTGGGAGAGTCAATACTAACGAACGCTGGGATATCGCTCTTTTTACTCAACAAAAAAATTTCTGGTATCTGCGGCGCACTGGTCGGGTATTTACATAGAATAAAAGTTACCGTAATAGTGAGAAAAACTGCGAGGTAGCCTATTCGGTGTTTAGTCGTTAGGGCATCCGTCCGCGCCGTCAGATGGCGTTGACGCTTGGCAAGATATTCGACCGCGCGTACAGAGCGTACGCGTGGCCTGCTAAAAGGCAGATACAGCATCGCTCATACGCTCTCTACCGTAATTCTGTGGTTGTGAAAACATGGTGGAAACAATTTATATTTTGGCGGAAATCAATGGAATGGACGCGCGTGGCTGCGTCACAGTTATATTACTGCAGTGCATAGGAACTATTTAGGCAGAGAAATCAGATATTTTGAGTAAGTATCACTATAATCACTATTCTTATTTTAACTTGAATTTGCTGAATATTATTATTTAGGTTGTAACATTTTTATTATTAGTCCCGCATATATACGCCAAGTCTTTAGGCTACGTTATCACATTACATATTCCTACAATAATTGAAACAGAATGATATTTGTCAAGGTACTATATATTCGTTGCCTTACTTGTAATTGGAACCTAGATATACAAGGTACATTACCTATATACCGTGTGTTTGTGCAGAGGCGCTACAGTATGTCCAGTAGCGGATGTACAGTCGCCCACCGCGTGGGTACCCACGTTACGCAAATTTATCGGTATGGTATAGTAGATGTAGACTAAATTCGATCTACGTGATCATTAGCTGAAGCTAATACTTCAGTGCGCCGTTTGATGGCGCGCTTGGTCGTGCTCTTGGCTATAGCATGACAAACGTTGAATATTGTTATTGAAAACAATTATCATACTTACGAAACGTTCCTCGTACGCCGAATATTCGGTACACGAAGGATCGCAGCTGACTAGCGTTCCGACCGATGAGCAAGTGAAACTCTCTTCATAAATATACGAGTGCATCTGCAAAAGTGAAGAGTACATCTACCTACTTCATACAGATTTGAATTATTGTGTGACACTTGATGCGGTTTTCAGGTTATGTTCTTAGAGATGCACTCGTATTTATGAAAAATAGTTTCGCTTACTCATCCGTCGAAACGGCAGTCAGCTGCGATCCTCTGTGTACCAAATATTCGGCATACGAAGAACGTTTTGTATGCGTGATAATTGTTTGCAATAACAATATTCAATCTTTGTCATGCTATAGCCAAGAGCACGGCCAGGCGCGCCATCAAACGGCGCACTGAAGTATTAGCTTCAGCTAATGATCACGTAGATCGAATTTAGACTGTATCTACTATACCATACCGATAAATTTGCGTAACGTGGGTACCTACGCGGTGGGCGACTGTACATCCGCTACTGGACATACTGTAGCGCCTCTGCACAAACACACGGTACAGTAGACTCCCGTTAAGTGCTCATACTCGGGACTGTAAACAACCTAAATTCGGAGAAACGCGCACTTAAATGGAGCCCCTACTACGCTTACTAGTTCTCGGAAATACTACACAGTATAATAGAACTCACAAAAGAATAGGCGGCTGAAACCATATCACCCATAGAAAGACGGCGCAAGAGTGGGGGATCTGTCGATTCTACGAAATATGCCGAAAACGTCGAAATTCTACGAAAGCGAGTACTTAACGGGAGAGCACTTAACGGGAGTCTACTGTATAAGTGTTGTGGAGGGTAGTGCATGACTAAGCAATAGGGCACGTATAATTTCAATGCATCTACAATAACCAGAGTATATTCTCATTGGCGTTTTGGTTTAAAGTTCTCGATCAGTGTTATTTCCCATTACATTTATATAATTAACATTGATATCAAGATTCGCGCCAGCGAATCGCCGCCTATAATTAACATTGAACTTTATACATACAGATTTTCAATATTCGTATTTACGGTACTCGCTTAAATTACCATGATAGGACTGAACCGAAAATCCTTCGATCAACTCACACCAAGACAACAACGTAACCGTTTGGAAGAACACAGAACAGCAAGGGATACAGTCAATCGATTATCGTGTACTAATTTAATCACGAATAATTCTAGTTTGCAGAAACCAAGTGTCAATGATGAAAACATTCTCATGTCTGTTCTACAAATCAGGAGCCACTGTAATGAATCTCAAAGTTTAGTTGATTCAAATAATCCAACTGATGAAGCCGAAGCTACTTTCACAGGAATCCATTTGGACTTTACCTCTGAAGAGAGTAGTGATAGTAGTCACGTGATTGCTTTGAATCAAAATTAGCTGATTGTTTCATTAAGAACAACATTAATATTGTTCAAGGAAATTCAATACTTGGCGTGGTTAGATCCCACAGTTGTATAACTTTTTTACCAAAGGACTCAACAACATTGATCGGAACTTCCAATAAACGTGTTGAATTATATAAATGTCGAACCTAGAAAATATTTGCATTTAGAATTTGTTACTGGAATCTTGAAACAACTATCGAAACAAACTTCACCTATTCCTGAAATCCTAGAAATGGATATTAGTACTGACCCGTTCGGCAAAAAGATATATTCAAGAGGTCCTTAAGATAACATTTTTATGATCTGACATCCAAAATAGGTATCCTACAGATAACATAAATTGGTGTCAGAAGAATCTCTTATGCGCCACCTAGGGACATCTTTTGGAGCTTTTCGAAATGATATCAGGATGATAACATTTTTCAGAGGTCTAATAGAGATTATTTTAAAGAGATCACACAGTTAATGCTTGTATGTTAGAAATTTGTGGTTAATTAAAAATAATTTGAATAGATAATAAAAATATTGTTAAATTGTTTTATATTGTAAAATTAAACTCGTAATCGAGAGACCATATTGAGAATTCAAGGGATGCAAATTGAAGCTTTAAGTGTCTACTTTGACGTTCATTGCATTGATATTCTTTTATTGTATCCCATTGTTGAGTTGCATCCCTCTGAAGTGATCTGTGCGCAAATTCACGATTCAACGTAAACTTCAACGTAGCACATGGAAAGGAGAATTTTTTTGCAGGAATCCATTCCAAGTCAAAGTTAAGAAATTTCCTTGACTTTGAAATGCTCTTCTGATAATTCTCGTAAAGTTTTTTCTCGCCGAGTTACGCCCATTTGAAGCAAACTACTGAATCACGGTAGAACAATATTCAACACACAGATTTTTAGATAATTTTATCTTCTTTAAAGTGCATGTACCAAATAAATTTTTTCACAATGTTTAAAAGGTTCAGCTCACGTTCACCACAGAAGTGCATACGTACAAAAGCATAAGAAATTAGGGCTAAATCCAACCCTCAAAACTTGATCTACACTTATCGGAAATTGAAAATTGATATCATTTCCGAAGACCTCGAGTTATCCTCTTCACAATTCTGTACATGGTCATCTCAGTACATTTTTTTTTTTCACGGAGTTACGCTAGATTGAAGTAGACCACTGCAAGAAATCTTCCATTTGCGATGGAAGACTTCTGAACAGTTAATCGTAGAACAAATTCTTGCGGACCGTTGCAGACGTGCTCTAGGTGCTCTATCATTAGATCGATCGATAATTTCGAATTTCCAAAAATTTAAAACCCGTTCCGACCTGTGCGTGTACCTCCCGCCTGTGGCGTTATCCAGGTTCAATGAAAATCTGAACCTTTCGGGGGTGTTTGTTCTAAGTGAGTCCCCTTGCCTCTCACTTTCGGGGAGCTTGCTTTAAGTAAGTCCACTTGCCTCTCACGTGCGCGATAAAACGTCTGTTTAAACCGCATGTTACCTTCGCGGCTTTTCACGACTTCTCGAAGTCTTTCGCGCATGTTGGTATGGTGTTCCACGCATTTATTACTGCGTCTCGTAATTCGTCAAAAGTCCTGATCGGTACAGGACGAATACGTATTCTACGCTCTATCATATTCCAGACATGTTCGACAGGATTCAAGTCTGGGCTGATGGCGGGATGGTTTATGGTACGGATGTTCTGCTGCTCCAAAAATCCCGAGTCAGTCGTGCTGTGTGAGGGCGCGCATTGTCTTGAAGAAACAAGAAATTGGGACCTCGAGCAACTCGGAGCCCTACAACGTGTACTGGTAGTACTTCATCCCTATAACGGATGGCAGTCATTCCTGGCGGAGGTATGACTACCAGCTGACTTCGCCCGTACCATGAAATGGCTCCCAAACCATAATCGACCCGCCACTGAAAGCCCGTGTTGGTACGACGCAATTTTCAGAAAACCGTTCTCCGGGTCGACGCCATACGCGTACACGTCTATCATTTTGATCTAGACAAAATCTGCATTCATCCCTGAACCAAACACGATTCCATTGTCGCGGCATCCAATTAATGTGGTCTCTTGCATTCTGAAGACGTTGTTGGCGTTAATTCGCATTTAAAGCAGGTACTCGATTGGGCCTACGATTTCGAAGATCACCAATGTGCAAGCAGTTTCTGATCGTGTGATCAGAAACTTGGTGGTTCAAATCTGTATCGTCTCGAATACAAGCGCTTGAATTGCGATTACGTATAGCCGATCTGCCTATTCTCGTGTCATCACAGTTTGTGGTGTTAGGTCTTCTACCTTGACCTACTCTTCTTTGAAAGTCACCTTTTTCACGATGCCGAGTAAGAGCTCTCCTTACTACCGAATAATGGCGATCTATACGATCTGCGATTTCTTTCAGAAAAAGACCAGCATCAGAAAACGCAACGATCCTTGCAGCATCGATTTCAGAAAGATTGCTCCTGGGCATTGTAATGATTGGATCAGTATTCTTTCTTTCTTGAGATAGCAAATTTATGCCTGTTCTGAAAGGCTTTCGAAGAAAGACTGAATTGACTTATTTACTTGCAATACAAGTTTGCTAACCATCCACAACGGGCGATCAGGCAATACCATCGACACTGCTCACGACAACCCCTTTTGTTGATAAACATCATGCTACGTTACGAAATATGCCGCTTATGCTGCCTTATTATGCAAAATGTCAAATTGACCTTACGATTTTTGTGAGAGCAGATTTGGGAGACAGCAGTAGCGATATGCGTGGAAAATCATATCACAGGCACGCATACGACGGTGTATTAACATGCGAGAAAGACTTCGAAAAGTCGTAAGAAGCCGCGGAGGTAACACGCTGTTTCAGCAGACGTTTTATCACGCACATGAGAGGCAAGGGGACTCACTTAGAACAAACACCCCCGAAAGGTTCAGATTTTCGCTACGTACACGACTGAGATGACCATGTACAGAATTGTGAAGAGGATAACTGGAGGTCTTCGAAAATGATATCAATTTTCAATTTCCGATAAGTGTAGATCAAGTTTTGAGGGTTGGATTTAGCTCTAATTTTTAATGCATTTGTACTGTGGTAAAAGTGAGCTGAACCCTTTAAACATTGTGAAAAAATTTATTTGCTACATGCACTTTGAAGACTATAAAATTATCTGAAAATCTGTGTATTGAATATTGTTCTACCGTGATTCTGTCGGAAGTTATGGTGAGTTGATAATTTTTTGGAGTAGTTTGCTTCAAACGGGCGTAACTCGGCGAGAAAAAACTTTACGAGGATTATCAGAAGAGCATTTCAAAGTCAAGGAAATTTCTTAACTTTGACTCGGAATGGATTCCTGCAAAAAAAAATTCTCCTTCCCGTGTGCTACGTTGAAGTTTACGTTGAAACGTGAATTTGCGCACAGATCACTTCAGAGGGATGCAACTCAACAATGGGATACAATAGAAGAATATCAATGCAATGAACGTCAAAGTAGACACTTGAAGCTTCAATTTGCATCCCTTGAATTCTCAATATAGTCTCTCGATTGAAAGTTACAAGCGTTTGAAAATTCATCATTATTTGACTCTTGATCTGGTGTTTCTTTAATTCTTTTGAGGAGTGTATAAACAAAAAAAAAAAATACACTGAAATACATTTTCCACGAAAATAAATAATACTCCTAATAATAATAATAATAATAATAATAATAATATAAATAATAATGATAATAATGACAACGACAACGACCGCAACCGCGACCGCGACGCCGCCGCGACCGCTGCCGCCGCTGCCGCCGCTGCCGCCGCCGCCGCCGCCGCCGCTGCCGCTGCTACTGCTGCTGCTGCTATTGCTATTGCTATTGCTATTGCTATTACTAGTACTATTACTTTTACTATTACTATTACTACTATTATTATTATTATAATTATTATTATTAATATTATCATTAGTATTATTATTTTTATTATTATTAATAATACTTCCCTTATTTTTGTTTGTATTGCGATATAAATAGTATAAATTTTTTTTTTATTTTCATCTATTGCTTTCGTGTGTTTTGAGGCGATCGCCGGCATGCTACAACCAACTTCTTATTACTGCTTCAATCTTTGCATCATCAGCAGTACTCCACTTTTGCGTAATAGTATCTGAAAAATCAAATTATGCATATTGTACTTGTAATGCGTTCTAGGAATGTATAGGAATTTTCATTACACTGATTAAAAACTGTGAATCTAATTGAAATTTGATTGGAATTAATCAGTTCCAATCGGATTCCCGCATTGTTTCATTTGGAGTTTTAAACCAATGTAATTTTTTCATGATCGTTTTTGATAATAAAAATCATGTCATCATAGTAATAATATGAGTAGATCGAGTTTGCAATCCAATGAAAATGAAATAATAGATATAATTTTATAAAAGGAAAAAATTACAATAGTATTTCATGCATCTAGTATTTAGCTCGAGTGTGAGTTGTTAACGTTAGCAAAGCAATCTTATATCAATTCAGGGTCGAGCTGATTGATCAACATCACTTGATGTATACAGTATTATATGAAATGAATGCGCGAATAAAAAGTTATTAAATTGCTGAAGATACCACTATGCACTCGAAATTATGAACAAAAAGGTGTCCATAGATTAAAAACGTCGCATCATTGAGTTTTTCACTTCTGAAATTCACATCACTTAAATTAACGATCGTCATCATTGGATCTTGGCTTGAAAATTTATCCCTTTAATTCTACTTAAGTTTAGTAATTCAATATGATGGAGAGCAGGGTAAAGTGGCCAGCGGGGCAAAGTGGCCACCTCGTCTGAAAATCGGGCGAATTTCTTTTGGTTTCTGGAAAACGACTTTTTACAGTTTATCGACGTTTTTAAGACTAAAAAATTCAGAAAATCAGTGAAAATAGTTAATTAAAAAAATATAGGGGCAAGTGGGGCAAAGTGGCCACCTCGGCTGAAAATCGGAAAATTTATTTTTTTTTCTGGAAAACGACTTTTAACAGTTCTTCGACGTTCTTAAGACTAAAAAGTCCGGCAAATCTGTGAGAATGATTCATTGAAAATATATGTCGTTTTCAAAAAAAATTCTCACCCAATTTTCAGCCGAGGTGGCCACTTTGCTCCGCTGGCCGATTTGCCCCGCTCTCCCCTACATATAAATCCGTGATTCAAAATATATAAAGTCACAACCAAGATCCAAACAGAGACTGGGGCATTTGATTAAAAAAATTATGTGACCAGCTTCAGCCTTTTAGTGTTATTTATTCACATAGAAATCACATAAAAATAAATTAAAAGTAGAGTTATTATATAGATCAAACATCACCTTTTATGAGCGTTATGTATCTCATGTCTTTTACCATTATAGTATTTTTCGCGCCTGTCCAGGACATTTGATAAGCTACAACGTCTGATAAAGTTAGGACTAATGCATTTCTTACATGCTTTTCATAGGTTGCACCTCCAATTTACTTTATAGTTTTTTGCTTCAAAACGTAAATGGAACACAAAAGTACGAAAGTTACACTTTTTCGTGCGGTACTATTAAGAGGATCCAGAACTAATCTTCGAGAACGAGCGTTTGTAGTCAGAGTGGGGGAATCAAGATTCTGAGAAATGTATTTCCCTCACAGCCCATGACCGGCTCTATTGAGAGGTTGTACTGTATACACTTATAATTCGTGAAACTAATACGTTGAAAATCTACGTTCATTAGACTGGACGAGGTCACGTGTATTTAATGCGCGTACGAAACGCTCTAACGTACGTATATTGCTATACATATATAATATACGTATTGCGTACGTTTTCTTGAAACATCTTTGAAAATAGAACAATAAAAGTATACCTCGCCGATTTTAAGATACATAATCATAACATTCAATTCCTCTCAATTATCATACGTTCGAAATACGTTGTTTTAATAAGCCTAATCTGAATCTCATTGATACATTTTCGTAATACAATAATGAACGTGCAATAATATGATATTCTATATGTATAGACGGACGTGTATACTACCTAGGTATCTAAATATCTGTAGGTTTTAAGCACGTTTATCAGTCACAAAATGCACACGTATAATTCAAATGCGTAAATTACGCGGTATAAACGTTTACCAAAGTTGTTTATAATACAAGTCTTTAAAATATATAAAATACACTTATTACATGTCTGGCGGGTACCCCCGGACAGTTTGAATATTTTGAATATATAAGAAACCGACAGTTGAGCGTTGTTCGAGGGATTGATCGAAATATATTTTGATACTTACAGGACAAATCTGCCAAAATTCACAAGAAGAACCAGTAATGTAGGCCAGTGGGATGAAAATAAAATGAAAGAAGCTATTAAATGTGTCAAAGAAGGCAAGTAATCAGTAAGGCAAGCGGCTGAGAGATATGGTCTGCCAAGAAGCTCTCTTCAGGACCGTGTAAAAGCACTTAACTGTGGCCAAGAGTTTTTTCTTCAAACGAAGTTAGGCCGTTATGACCCCACATTTTCCGATACCTTTGGAATGCAACTTTACAACTATGCCAAAGACCTCCATAATCGTCTCATGCCATTGACCAGATTTGAATTTTTCAAACTGGCATTTCAATTAGCAGAAAATCTGAAAATTCCTCATCGATTTAATGAAGATAAGGGAATCGCAGGAAAAGATTTTTTCTACAACTTGAAAAAGAAATATCCAGATCTTGTTCTGAGAACTCCCGAGTCGACGAGCATCGGGCGAGCTGTTGGATTCAATGAGCCACAAGTTGACCATTTTTATAATTAACTTGCTCAACTTCTCGAAAAATACAAATTTCCTGCGTCTCGGATTCACAATGCTGATGAAACAGGGGTATCAAATGTGCACAAGAATGATAACGTTCTTCCAATAAACGGAGAAAAAATAGGTGGGCAAATTAACCTCCGCAGAAAGAGGTCGCAACATCACATTATTGTTTGCAATGAATGTACTTGGTCATTTCGTACCTTCCCTTTTCATTTTTCCGAGGAAAAAAATTGATAAAAACGGTCGTTTGATGATAGGAGCTTCGCCACAAAGGATCGCAATCCCAAATGACAGTGGGTGGATGAGTGGTGATATTTTTTGAAGTGGTTACAGCATTTCAAACTTCATGTTGTAACGGTCGTAAAAGTAATATTAATTATTTTTTCCGAATATTTAATAAATCTCTTTAAATTCTAAACCTTCATGCGCTCCATCTGAACGCATAATCATAGAAACTCGTGGCGCGCGTCTGCCATCTGCTGGCTCACGCTGGGACCCCGTTGACTAGGCACCAACGAGACCCCATGCAAAAGTCGTTCCCGCTATCAAAGTTATTTTTCGGTCTGCTTATTAAGCCTGCCTTCCGCTGTGTCAATCCGAGATCACTTTACACGAACTTGTTACCATTGTAGTAGCTCGATGGTTAGCTTCGGGTTTCTGGCCTGTCTATTGCAATATAGTGGATCTATGGCTCTTTTCAAGAACATAGTAGACCAGGCAACGGGGAAAAAATCATCGTCACAACATCGTCAAAAGTCACAGTAATTTTTCAAAAAAAAAAAGCGAACTCGGCTCCTATTGGCCGTAGGATGTGTTTTTTTTTTTTGAAATTTGCCCAAAAATGCATGTTTTTGAATTGTCAAGGTTAGAAGTTAATACAACTAATATCGAAGGCTGCAGCGCTAAATGTTTATAATCTAAAAATTGCTACTTCTTTGACATTAAAAATCGGGGTGTTATTGTCACCCAATCCGCCGGCAAATTGAAAGGGGACAAACTTTAGGGTCTTCCAAGTGATTTCCCGTTTGATTTGAGTCAATACAATTGTTTTTGACGTAATCCAGCCATTGTTAACTTAAGCCGTTTTAATAAACATTCTAACGTTTCTCAGCAACTAATTAACGTGGAGCGCGCACAGGCATATCGTTGTTTTTGTTATCATAAGGGCTATCTGTTCGGACTAAAAAAACTAAAACAAAGTTGTTTTTCCAATAGTTATTGCACAAATAAAAAACATTGTTTTTTTGTTATTTCTACAATAACTAATCAACGGATTTGAACGTTCAACGTCTCAAATTGTAGATTTTTTTACGGCCTACAACGTGTCCATTTAACTTTATTGTCTAGGATCAACACCTGAGTGACTAGATTGAAAAAACACGAAATATCGCAAATCTCGGACTTTGAGGGCTTGTGGCAAAAAATCTGCCACTTGTAGGATCCTTCAAAAAACGTGGCAGGTCTTAGAATTCCTCCTTTTACACGATGAAACTATTTCCTACCTTCTAAGAATTTCCCGAACTTTATCATTGGGCCATTTCCCCGTCGCCTGGTCTATAGGTGAAGCTCGCCGGTTTGCTTCGGCTCTCTAGCCTGTCGTAATCCAATGACTCTTCTTTTCATAGATCAATCGATTATTACTTAATTCTCAAAACATAAGATTTAATTTACAAGGTATGAGTCTAATCTCTCCATACCTCGTATACATAATTTCAAGAGCTTAGCCTCGGACTCTGTTTTATACATATATGTATATATTATGCAAATAAATATACATATATACATATATATATATATATATATATATATATATATATATATATATATATATATATATATATATATATATATATATATATATATGTATATATATATGTATATATATATATGTATATATATATATGTATATATATATATGTATATATATATATGTATATATATATATATATATATATATATATATATATATATATATATATATATATATATATGTATATGTATGTATGTATATATATAATATGTGTGTGTGTATATACCGTGAGGTTATAGGGAACGGAATCACAGGATGCAGGCAACCTAACGGTCAAAATTTGCGAAGATTGCCGAAGTTGCAGAGTATTTGTCATTAAGAAGAAATGACAGTCTATCTAGCCATCTAGCGGATTTCTCACCGTACTACACACATGAACACATAATCATGAACGTGTATGTATGGATGTATTGTATCCATGTGTGTAGTACGGTGAGAAATCAGCTAGATGGCTAGATCAATGACTAAACTGTCCGGTTGATAAGTTAAAAAAAATTGTCAGAGTGAAATTGAAATTTGATCGGTATAAAGTTAACATGCAAGAATCATCAATATTGATTTGTGAAAAAGTTGCAACAGTTAATTAATGAATTATGGCCGGTTTCAACAACGACGAATAACTTTTATTTGTAGATTAAACTCTATTCACTAAGACCAGAAAACTATTCAACATTAAATTTTCGACTTTTATTCGATGATTGAAGATATTTTACGAATGAAATCTAATCGTCGTTGGTAAAACCGGCCATAATTCATTCATTAACTGTTGCAACTTTTTACAAATTAATATTGATGAATCTTGTTAAATAACTTTATTCCAATTGGATTCTTCGATTTCACTATAATAATTATTTGTAACCCAACAATCTGACAGTTGAGTCGTTTGCTAACAGAAATTTTGCCGTCCCCCTTCCATTAATGACAATGCCCTGCCTTCGGCAATCTTCGGGAATTTGACTGTTGGGTTGCCTGCATCCTGTGATTCCCTTCCCTATAACCTCACGGTATATGTGTGTGTGTATGTATATATATGTGTGTATGTATGTATATGTGTGTGTGTGTGTGTGTGTCCATATATATATATATATATATATATATATATATATATATATATATATATATATATATATATATATATATATATATATATATATATATATATATATATATATATATATATATATATATATATATATATATATATATATATATATATATATATATATATATATATATATATATATATATATATATATATATATATATATATATATATATATATATATATATATATATATATATATATATATATATATATATCGTGAGGTTACGGTCGCGGGAAACCACCTAGGGTTAGGCAACCCAACAGTCAATTTCCGAAGATTGCCGAACGTGCAGAGTATTTGTCATTAGGAGAAAATAAAAGTTGATTTAGCCATCTAGCGGATTTCTTAACGTACTACACACATGGACACATAGTCACAAACGCGTATGTATGGATGTGTTGTGTCCATGTGTGTGTAGTACGATGACAAATCCGCTAGATGGCTAATTCGACGACTGAACTGTTCGGTTGTTAGATCAAAAATAATTGTAAGAGTGAAATTGAAGAAGCTGATCGGAATAAAGTTAATATGCAGGATTCATCAATAATAATTTGTAGAAAAGTTGCAGCAGTTAATTAATGAATTAAGGCCGGTTTTCACAACGACGAATAACTTTTATTTGTAGATAAAATTCTATTTACTAAATTTTCGACTTTTATTCGACGATTAAAGTTATTTTACGAATGAAAGCTATTCGTCGTTGGTGAAACCAGCCATAATTCATTCATTGACTGTTACAACTTTTTTACAAATTATTATTGATGAATTTTGTTTATTAACCTTATTCTGATCAGATTCTCCAATTTCGCTCTGACAATTATTTTTAACCTAACAACCTGACAGTTAAATCGTCTGCTAATAGAAATATTCGCGTCCCCTTCCATTAATGACAAATATTCTACACCTTCGGCAATCTTCGGAAATTGATTGTTGGGTTGCCTAACCCTAGGTGGTTTCCCGCGACCGTAACCTCACGGTATATATATATATATATATATATATATATATATATATATATATATATATATATATATATATATATATATATATATATATATATATATATATATATATATATATATATATATATATATATATATATATATATATATATATATATATATATATAGCCCCCCGAGAAAGTTTCGCAAGTAGAATCCTTTTCTCAGATGAATGCACTTTCAAAATGGATGGCAGTGTAAACCGGCATAATGCCCATTTTTGGGCAGTAGAAAACCCGCACATAGTTGAGGTTGGCCATTTTCAACGAAGGGGGTCTGTTAATGTGTGGGCGGGTATACTAGGTGACAGAATTATTGGCCCGGTTGTATTCCTGGGCAATTTAAACGGACCAACCTACACCAATTTCTTAGAAAACGTCCTTCCTGGCCTGCTGGAAGACGTTCCGCTGGCCACAAGATTGAGTATGTGGTACCAGCAAGACGGTGCACCTGCACATACGACAGTTACCGCACGCAATGTGTTAGACCGCACTTTTGAGGGCAGATGGATCGGGCTCCATGGCCCGCAGGAATGGCCTCCCAGATCTCCAGATCTCACTCCCCTGGACTTTTTTCTATGGTCCTACATAAAAGAGGAGGTTTATAAAACGAGGCCCAGAAGCATTGAGCACCTCAAGCTGAAAATCAGAATCGCCTTCAACAGGGTTACGCCTGAGATTTTGGCTAAGGTACACCGCGCAGCTGTAAAGCGAGCTGTTTTCTGCTCAGAGGCTGAAGGTGGCCTTTTCGAGCATCTGCTTAAGGGTTAATCCCGAGGATTTTCAAATTTATTGTTTGTTTCTTTTCTATTGTTCAAAATTCCTTCTTATTTTCTTCTATATCCCACCGGTTTTTTACACTTATGTTTCTAATTATTTTCATGTATTTAGTTTTTTACCGTTTCTTGATGTTTGTTTTACTATAATTGTTTTATCGTTTGTTTTTCACTATATTTCTTTATACGTATATTTTTATAATTATTTTCATGCATTTTTTTTATGATTGTTTCTTAACGTTTTTTTTTTTTTTGTTTTATAATTGTTTTCATATGTTATGTTGTTCACTGTTTCTTTATGCAGATGTTTATAATTGTTTTAATATCTACTAAGTATCATTGTTTTGCATTAAAAATCATAGTTTTATTTTGAATAAGTACAATATTAATTCTTCGAGTCTTCTTTCCATTTTAAGCATGCCAGAGTTATCTTGCACTTGTGACAAATATTTTGCATTGGCCAATCTACGACTCAGTTTACAGGCCTTTGTATTCAACAGACGGTTCCAAATGATGTCTGTGTTCACTCAACACATAACTTTGGCTTTTTCACACACTGCGTAAGTATTAATTTCGAAGATGTCGGGTCCGAAGATATTCCAGGCTGCTGCACGATCGCTGAAATAATTACCACTGATGCAAAACCTTGTACGATACAAAATAATAACTGAACCAGTAAGAAGTACGTCTACTTGATTAAGATGTGAATTGTTGTGTGACACTTGATGCGGTTTGCAGGTTATGTTTTTACAGACACACTCGTATTTTATGAAAAATAGTTTTACTTACTCGTCCGTCGAAATGCCAGTCAGCTGCGATCCACTGTGTATCGAGTGTTTGGCGCACGAAGAACATTTCGTACGTGTGACAATTGTTTTCACTGACAATATTAAACGTTTGACGTATTGTAGCCAAAAGCACGACCAAGCGCACCCTTGGACGGCGCCATTGAAGTATTGAATTTCACAACTCATGATCACATGGATCGAACCAAGAAGCTATCTACTATTACCTACAAAGTAGTTGAGCGGTGAAACAAGCGCGACACCGATAATTTCGCGAAACTTATTTACCCACCTAGGTACAGTCTACCTCGATTCGAGTTTAGGCGCTGGGTCTGCTACCGGAGTTACCGTAGCGCCTCTGAAAAAACACCCTGTAGTCATGGGCAAGATCATAAACTGAGGTGAAAGAGCGTGAAAAATACTACAAATTACTACCCCATTACTTTTTTCCTTCGACTTACCGTTTCTGAGATATTGGCCTTCAAAGACATCAAGGAGCGTAAGAAATCAAAAACTGAAACAGCTCGTACACCAAAGGCAAAAGAAGCTACATATGTCTCATATACATAAAAGTAGCTAATTCTGAGGGTACTGAAGCACATCCAAAAATGAAAAGAATCCGTGACATCGAGGTCTTTTTTTGGTCCGCTCCGCGTGGAATCCGTGTGTGTGTGTGTGTGTGGGTGTGTGAGTGTGTGGGTGTGTGCGTGCGTGCGTGCGTGCGTGAGTGCGTGTGTGTGTGTATATATATATATATACCGGGTTTAAACGTGGGTGAGACCCATAGAGCGCCCAATTATATGCAATTCATGGTACAAGTACGCGCTGTGCATAAAAAAAACAATGAAAACTGAGACGTTTGAGTTCCGATTGTTGTAATTTTTCATGGCACAGAGCGTATTTGCACCACAAATTGCGTATAATTGGGCGCCCTATGGGTCTCATCCACGTTTAGACCCGGTATATATATATATATATATATATATATATATATATATATATATATATATATATATATATATATATATATATATATATATATATATATATATATATATATATATATATATATATATATATATATATATATATATATATATATATATATATATATATATATATATATATATATATATATATATATATATATATATATATATATATATATATATATATATATATATATATATATATATATATATATATATATATATATATATATATATATATATATATATATATATATATATATATATATATATATATATATATACCGGGTCTAAACGTGGATGAGACCCATAGGGCGCCCAATTATACGCAATTTGTGGTGCAAATACGCTCTGTGCCATGAAAAATTACAACAATCGGAACTCAAACGTCTCAGTTTTCATTGTTTTTTTTATGCACAGCGCGTACTTGTACCATGAATTGCATATAATTGGGCGCTCTATGGGTCTCACCCACGTTTAAACCCGGTATATATATATATATACACACACACACGCACTCACGCACGCACGCACGCACGCACACACCCACACACTCACACACCCACACACACACACACACACGGATTCCACGCGGAGCGGACCAAAAAAAGACCTCGATGTCACGGATTCTTTTCATTTTTGGATGTGCTTCAGTACCCTCAGAATTAGCTACTTTTATGTATATGAGACATATGTAGCTTCTTTTGCCTTTGGTGTACGAGCTGTTTCAGTTTTTGATTTCTTACGCTCCTTGATGTCTTTGAAGGCCAATATCTCAGAAACGGTAAGTCGAAGGAAAAAAGTAATGGGGTAGTAATTTGTAGTATTTTTCACGCTCTTTCACCTCAGTTTATGATCTTGCCCATGACTACAGGGTGTTTTTTCAGAGGCGCTACGGTAACTCCGGTAGCAGACCCAGCGCCTAAACTCGAATCGAGGTAGACTGTACCTAGGTGGGTAAATAAGTTTCGCGAAATTATCGGTGTCGCGCTTGTTTCACCGCTCAACTACTTTGTAGGTAATAGTAGATAGCTTCTTGGTTCGATCCATGTGATCATGAGTTGTGAAATTCAATACTTCAATGGCGCCGTCCAAGGGTGCGCTTGGTCGTGCTTTTGGCTACAATACGTCAAACGTTTAATATTGTCAGTGAAAACAATTGTCACACGTACGAAATGTTCTTCGTGCGCCAAACACTCGATACACAGTGGATCGCAGCTGACTGGCATTTCGACGGACGAGTAAGTAAAACTATTTTTCATAAAATACGAGTGTGTCTGTAAAAACATAACCTGCAAACCGCATCAAGTGTCACACAACAATTCACATCTTAATCAAGTAGACGTACTTCTTACTGGTTCAGTTATTATTTTGTATCGTACAAGGTTTTGCATCAGTGGTAATTATTTCAGCGATCGTGCAGCAGCCTGGAATATCTTCGGACCCGACATCTTCGAAATTAATACTTACGCAGTGTGTGAAAAAGCCAAAGTTATGTGTTGAGTGAACACAGACATCATTTGGAACCGTCTGTTGAATACAAAGGCCTGTAAACTGAGTCGTAGATTGGCCAATGCAAAATATTTGTCACAAGTGCAAGATAACTCTGGCATGCTTAAAATGGAAAGAAGACTCGAAGAATTAATATTGTACTTATTCAAAATAAAACTATGATTTTTAATGCAAAACAATGATACTTAGTAGATATTAAAACAATTATAAACATCTGCATAAAGAAACAGTGAACAACATAACATATGAAAACAATTATAAAACAAAAAAAAAAAAAACGTTAAGAAACAATCATAAAAAAAATGCATGAAAATAATTATAAAAATATACGTATAAAGAAATATAGTGAAAAACAAACGATAAAACAATTATAGTAAAACAAACATCAAGAAACGGTAAAAAACTAAATACATGAAAATAATTAGAAACATAAGTGTAAAAAACCGGTGGGATATAGAAGAAAATAAGAAGGAATTTTGAACAATAGAAAAGAAACAAACAATAAATTTGAAAATCCTCGGGATTAACCCTTAAGCAGATGCTCGAAAAGGCCACCTTCAGCCTCTGAGCAGAAAACAGCTCGCTTTACAGCTGCGCGGTGTACCTTAGCCAAAATCTCAGGCGTAACCCTGTTGAAGGCGATTCTGATTTTCAGCTTGAGGTGCTCAATGCTTCTGGGCCTCGTTTTATAAACCTCCTCTTTTATGTAGGACCATAGAAAAAAGTCCAGGGGAGTGAGATCTGGAGATCTGGGAGGCCATTCCTGCGGGCCATGGAGCCCGATCCATCTGCCCTCAAAAGTGCGGTCTAACACATTGCGTGCGGTAACTGTCGTATGTGCAGGTGCACCGTCTTGCTGGTACCACATACTCAATCTTGTGGCCAGCGGAACGTCTTCCAGCAGGCCAGGAAGGACGTTTTCTAAGAAATTGGTGTAGGTTGGTCCGTTTAAATTGCCCAGGAATACAACCGGGCCAATAATTCTGTCACCTAGTATACCCGCCCACACATTAACAGACCCCCTTCGTTGAAAATGGCCAACCTCAACTATGTGCGGGTTTTCTACTGCCCAAAAATGGGCATTATGCCGGTTTACACTGCCATCCATTTTGAAAGTGCATTCATCTGAGAAAAGGATTCTACTTGCGAAACTTTCATCCTCAAGATATCTATCTATGAGCCAGTCGCAATAAGCAAATCTGCGTGGCGGATCTCCCGGCAATAACTCTTGATGAATGCTAGACTTGAATGGACGCAGCTTACGGTCTCGGATTATTTTGAAAACAGTATCAGCACTAACACCATGATCTTGTGCCAGTGCTCGAATACTCGTACGGGGATTTTCCCGTAGGCTATTAAGAATACGCTGCCGAACTCTGATACGTAGTGTCCTCGGTTGTCCTATTAGTCAATTTACAAAAACAAATCATGGTAAAAAAATTGTGCAAAATATAAATTTGTCCATGATTTTAACGGCTTCAAAGTAGCTTTGAAACAGCTAAAATTATTTTTTAACAAATTTTCAAACAGTTCGTATTTCTTTAGGTTGTAAGTGTTGAGGAAGCTAGAGGGTGGGTGGGCCACCCACTGACATACTTTAATCTCTTCCTCCAAGCAGTTAGTTGGACTAAGTTCACTGCTTTTATTTTGTCTCTGACGATTCAGATGCTGGCGTCTGCTCCAGTCCTCAGGATGGTAGCCCGGAGTTCTATTACGGTGTGAGAAAACTCCAGACTACCATCCTGAGGACGAGATCAGATACCAGCGATATGTCAATGAGACAAAACAAAAGCAGTGGGCCTAGTTCAAGTTACTTTTCGGAGGCAGGAGACGAAGTATTTGGGTGGGTAACCCTGCCATCCTCCAGCCTCCGAACAACCTCAAAAAGTACTAATTGTTAAAGATTTTTTTTAAATTTTTTTACATATTTTGCACGACAATTTTGGAAATAAAGGCCGAAAAATTTGATACCTAATCGTTGAACTCAATTGAATCTACCTGTGTGCTTTGCAGCTTTAAAAGTTCCCTTATTACGCAAGTAATTTTCCAGTCGCGGAAAAACGTACGGTTTTGGATGTTGGCGATCGGGAAATCTCTCCGCATAAATACGGGCAGCTTGGCGGCTATTTCTATTAGCCGCACCGTATGCTAGTATCATGTCTGTTTTGTCGCTATTCGATATATTTGCTAAATCCATTGTAAATGTCAATTATTTCGACGTACGAAAACTTATGTTGACTGCAGTATATCTAAATAACATAGTATAGATAAATAACAAATTTTTCGTCTGCTTTCGCAAATCAATTTCGATATAATTTTTCAGTTTGCTTTCACAAGATCATCCGGAAATATACGATATTAGCGTCGCAAAATATCGTTTATTTAATATTTACGGCCAAATTTGAGGTTCCGAAATTCGTACAACAATTTTTAATTGTTATTATGCCATTCAGCGAAGGGAGCGCAAACGGGGCAGATACGAATCATAGAATTATTGGTCCGATATTATTCCGTCTTAATATTGTTTTATTTATTGACTACTTCAATTATTACTTAACTTTTTTGTTGTGTGTTTATTTATTGTTGTTGTTATTATTATTATTATTATTATTATCATTATTATTGCGTGTCGTGTGTTCATTTATTATTAATTTTATTAATATTATTGTGTTTTGTGTCTATTATTGTTAATTTAGTTATTAGTATTTAGTTAATAATATTTTTGTTGTATTCTAAGTAATATTACAAAAAGACGAGTCCTGTATTTGTATGATATATTCAGTATTGTTATGAATAAATAACCTTAAAGAAATCAGTGTCTTACTACATCACACATTCAATACAACCTGTAGAAAATGAAACGTCTGAAGTGTTACATTTAATAAGAGCAATTATAAAACGATAGATTTTCTGTGGAAATATTGGAAGCAAAACAAAAACTTCGACCACCACTGTTGATTACTTTGGTATAATTTATTTGCAAACCCCAGACAAGACTTTGTTCAGACACAGATAGTACAGAGTGTATTAGATAATCTTAAAATTTTAATTAGGGTTGTTAGACTAAACTAGCTTCATTTTATAGCTTCATTACTATAATGGAGGAGGAGGAGGATGACGAAGGGAGTACTTTTTCTGAAAGTGAGAGATGGATGGTTAGGTAATCTGGTATTAATTGGATGTATATAACACACCTTAAGCTGTAAGAAGAACTGCAGTATAGGGCTTATTGTATAATTTGGTTCAGAAAAGATAACACACTATTCGCCTATTATAGAGCAACAAAAAACGTAGTTCCAACGGTGCAGATCTATGCAAAAGGAATGTGTCAGTGGAAGTTCTAGATGACATACGGACTCTCACTTCATTGTGGTTAGTTCGAATGTAGAACCCTTGTAGAAAACTTCGTTGAACACAACTCAGCTATGCCTTTCCAAGATGGGCATTCAACCTTGTCCTGACAGTCTCTTCTGTGACTGACCCCTGCACCACAGCTGATCGTGTACATACTTCAGATCAATGACAACAGCTTGAGGGATATTCCAGGCTGCTGCACGATCGCTGAAATAATTACCACTGATGCAAAACCTTGTACGATACAAAATAATAACTGAACCAGTAAGAAGTACGTCTACTTGATTAAGATGTGAATTGTTGTGTGACACTTGATGCGGTTTGCAGGTTATGTTTTTACAGACACACTCGTATTTTATGAAAAATAGTTTTACTTACTCGTCCGTCGAAATGCCAGTCAGCTGCGATCCACTGTGTATCGAGTGTTTGGCGCACGAAGAACATTTCGTACGTGTGACAATTGTTTTCACTGACAATATTAAACGTTTGACGTATTGTAGCCAAAAGCACGACCAAGCGCACCCTTGGACGGCGCCATTGAAGTATTGAATTTCACAACTCATGATCACATGGATCGAACCAAGAAGCTATCTACTATTACCTACAAAGTAGTTGAGCGGTGAAACAAGCGCGACACCGATAATTTCGCGAAACTTATTTACCCACCTAGGTACAGTCTACCTCGATTCGAGTTTAGGCGCTGGGTCTGCTACCGGAGTTACCGTAGCGCCTCTGAAAAAACACCCTGTATATAAGAACATGTTGAAAAATCATTTTTTAGACCTAATCTCCATTTTTATCCACTTATGTCATTTTTGAGATTTTTCTCGTATTTCTTTTCGAAAAGCTCGGAAAATTTCCCATCGAAGCATGTTTGTTTCGGAATGGGACACGGCTTCGTTTGGAAGCTACAATTTTTGTTCGTTGGCGAAATGAACGACTCGTATGTATGTGTGTACATTAGGCTGGTACTTATTTGGGGCTCGGACGAATTTCTTAGCAGGCACCCGTCAAATTGGCTCCAAATAACTCAGAAACAGTAACTAAATTTTTTCAGATTCTTATCTCAACTCTAACTCCTTTCACCGAGAGGGTGGATTTTCTCATTGAAAATACAAGTGTTTCCGCTATACTCTCAGTCTATATTTTATTGTAAGAGAAATAATCGTCAAAAAGATCTGAACTGCGAGATTTCAGTGGGCATTGATCTTACCATTTAAAAAAATTCACATTATCATACCAGGCAATCTAGTAAAATTGTACACCCTCTCAATCTGACTAAATTGTAAGAAAAGTCCGATTAAGAGGATGAGCGATTCGTCTAAATTGCTTGGAATGATGGTGCGATTTTTTCGCCAGATAGTATAGGATCGATGCCCACTAAAATCTCGTAGTTACAGATTTTGTGACAATAATTACTATTACAATAAAATATATACTAAGAATATTGCTGAAGCGCGTGTATTTTAAACGGGGAAGACCACCCTCTCGGTGGGAGGGGTTAGAGTTGAGATAAGAATCTGAAAAAATTCAGTTACTGTTTCTGAGTTATTTGGAGCCGATTTGACGGGTGCCTGCTAAGAAATTCGTCCGCGCCCCAAATAAGTACCAGCCTAATGTACACACATACAAACGAGTCGTTCATTTCGCCAACGAACAAAAATTGTAGCTTCCAAACGAAGCCGTGTCCCATTCCGAAACAAACATGCTTCGATGGGAAATTTTCCGAGCTTTTCGAAAAAAAATACGAAAAAAATCCCAAAAATGACATAAGTGAATAAAAATGGAGTTTTGGTCTAAAAACTGATTTTTCAACATGTTCCTATATAGTCACGGGCAAGATCATAAGCTGAGGTGAAAGAGCGTGAAAAATACTACAAATTACTATTCCATTACTTTTTTCCTTCGACATACCGTTTCTGAGATATTGGCCTTCAAAGACATCAAGGAGCGTAAAAAATCAAAAACTGAAACAGCTCGTACACCAAAGGCAGAAGCAGCTACATATGTCTTATATACATAAAAGTAACTAATTCTGAGGGTACTAAAGCACATCCAAAAATGAGAAAAATCCGTGACATCCAGGTCTTTTTTTGGTCCGCTCCGCGTGGAATCCATCATATATACCGTGAGTTTTCGTGGAGGAGCAGCATCTTTCGAACCGAAGATACCCGAAGATGCGCCTGAGATATGCAACTGAACATACATTTTATTATTTGATCCGCTTCTGTTATTCTGAGGCTTGACGGCGACTGACGAGCTGTCAGCTGCTTTACAGAAATACAACTTTTTCTGGGTTAGGTTCGCTGATCCTCAGACCATGGATTATGTTTTAATTTTAAAACCACCTGAGCTACGCGGATCAGTGATCAATTTATTTCCAAAAATTACGGGTAATTAATTACAACAGATGATTAAATTAATTTCATCAGCCTGTCTGTGATGTAATTATGTCTGTGAGGTTATAATGTCTCATAATAAAATATTGTGTCGTCGCATTGGTGATCTACGCGTCATCAAATTATTGCATTCGATAAAATATTGTGTCGTTGCATTGGTGATCTACGCGTCATCAAATCATTGTATTCGAAGCAAACGATAACAGGTACGGTTCAATAATTAAATATTTTACACATTATTCCGCATGTCATAGTTTTGTGTTTACTATTCATCTTCGCTGGTAAATAAAATTTCATTTTATCATTTATGGCAGCATTTCATTTGAATAATCGACGTGATCAATTCTCAATCACTATGTTTATTAGCATATTCAACTAGTCAACTTCTACGGTCCACAGGTACGGCACCTGCATTTTTGGGCATTTTTGGCTGATGTCTAAATTATTATAAAAATGCCCGCCCAGTACCACTACCTCCAAGTTTTCTTTTCTTTTCGTTTTTTATTCTAAATTTTACTTTTAATTGATCTTCTCTTATAAGTGCGTATATTGCATGTTATTACGTGTGACGTACGTTATGTACATCGAAATGTAAATACCTACCGAAAACTAGGATTGGGTCACATTCAGAAATTATTTGGGAAAATTTAATTGTACTTGGCAATGTCCATTGATTTCAATACTTTTGTAGATTGAATGGCTGCAACACTATTTTTGTGTGAAATACCTCATTAATGTACTTGGGGAAAGGTTTTTGCACCAAAGGTGCTTTTTGGGGGGATAATATACTTCTTTTGTGAATCCGAATTCTAATGAACCAACCCACAAAAGATGGCCTATTCACAAATAACACTAACTTAAACTTTTAAACCAATTGTAAATGAAAATAATTGAATATTGAAATGTGCGTTGAGTGACGTATGTTTAAACAAAGGTGACTGTAAATATCTGATTCATTTTTATTCAACATCTGACATCTGCACAATTAAAAAATTTTCAGATCAAATTCTAACTGAATTGATAAATTATAATGTAAATTACAAAATTCACATGTACCAATGCATTCAAAGTTCATACACATAGTTAAAATCTAATCAATATTATCTTTAATACAGATACTGTTCACCAAAACAGTAAACAGCTGTACCTCATCCAAGCTGTTCAAAGTGTCCACCACCGCAGTCATGACAATCCTGCAATCGATCGTGGTAATTTCGTATTGAATTCCTGATCATTTCCGGCGTGATGCCTCTGCAAATTTCCTGAATCCTGGCCCACAATTCTTCCAGGTTGTTTGAGGGCTCGTTCGCGTACAGCTGATTTTTTAGATGGGGCCAGATGAAACAGTACATAGGTGTTAAGTCTGGCGAACGAGTTGGCCACCTTACTGGACCATTACGCCCGATCCAGCGTCCAGGAAAGGGTGCAATCAAATGGCGATTCACGGCCTGCGTTGAATGCGCCGGTGCTCCATCGTCCACTCCGTCCGTCGAGGTACCACATAGGGCCGCCAAGCTATCGGTGTAATTCTTAATGATTTACTGACTCTAAGGTGATTGCACGCCTCACAGGTATACAAGTTTCGGTTTTATTTGGAAATAGTGGTTTTGACATTTTTTTCTTGATTTTTTATCATCAATCAAATATTTATTTAAGGATTATTTATTCTATTCATCTTTAATTGTTCATTACATTGCATAGTTTAAATACATACGTTCTGTTCAATCACTTGCAGATCATGCCCAATCTGGTTCTCGAACATTCCAAGATATACCCCACCATTTAAGTTCCCTTGAATAATGTACGGACCGATAAGGGAGTCCCCGCACACAGCCGCATAAAGATTTAACTTCATGGGATACTGTGTGCGGGTCTCCATGAATGCGTGGGGATTACCGCGCGACCACCTTCGTACATTCTGCTTATTCGGCGTACCACAAATTTGCACTGTACATTCATCCGCGAAGTATATACGGCCCAAGAGTCCACGGTCTGTATTAATGCGCTGGAACATGTCAGTACAATATTCGTTTCTTAGTAGTAGGGTTTGAGGGTATAATTTCTGATGTATACGAATTTTGAAAGCGTTATATTTTTCAGATTTTGAGACCTTCCAAACCATGGATTTTGCTAATCCCGTTGCTTGTGCCACGCGCCTTGTACTGGTATTGCTCTCCAGTTCCGCACTCGCGCATATGAATATTTTGTATTCCCATGAAAGTGCACGATTAGGGTTGCGTACTTTCCTATCAGCTTTGGCGACGCTCCCGGTGTCGTGAAATCGATTGTACGTACGTAAAATACTAGTATTGTGGGGTACAGGCCGGTCTGGATTTTCAATTGCTTTGGCAGATATCTGACGTAAACTTAGTCCGGATGAGTAATCTAGTACCCACCTGATACGCTCCGCGTCAGAATAAATATAAAACGGCATTATAAATCAGTATTTTTTAAGTTGAAAAATATTATAATTGAACGAGAGAATATTACCAGTACAATTATAATTAAACGAAAGGGTTGCTAAGCATGTAAATGGATTTGTTGTTTTAAAGATAAACGCAAAATACATATTTTCATTGTTAAACTGAAAAGCATCAATGAGTGGGTCAATTTGTCATTGCGATGATGCCGATTGAGTCGATTTTGTTAATCCTCGAACAATGTAGAATAATTGAATTAAAATATTTAATAATATATTGCCAAATAATGAATTAATTATTAATTAAGTAATATTATATACATTTTTAAAAGAAATAAAAGTCCTTTGTTTATTCTATGCAATTTTTAATCTACCGGAAAATTAAAAACGCCCGCGTAAATTAAACATCAAATGGTCGGCGGATGTTTTCCACGTAGCCAATGGGGCCCGCTATATGCGTAACAAAAGTCGATGTTTAGATTGTTTCACCAGTTCCCTGTGTGTACACATTTTTTTTTAAATTAAGAACGTAAAAAGAAGTTGTATAAATTTGAATATATTTACAAATTTATCTTTCATGTTGCATAATGTGTATAAGATATGGATAACATTATTTCATTGTGAAGCTCAATTGCTTAGCTTCAATGTAATTGTAACATGATGTACACTCACCTTATTGCTACATAATGTTAACGCCAACGTAATTATTCAGTAAAAGTTACGGTGCAGGTTTCATATAACATAGTCGGAAAGTTAGGGATTATTTGATTACAATCATTGATATAGCCCGCTCAGCAAAAAGATATCCTAGTGATCTCTAAAAGATAACAGTTTTGCGATCTGACATCGGAAAAAATTGACAGAAAGATAACATAATGTTATCACAAAGATTTCTTGTGCGCCGTTCACTGACATCGGTAAGAACTCTAAAATGATAACAATAAGATATCTATTTTAAGTTGTCTTGAAGAATTCTTATCAGGGTGGTCGAAATGTTAACTTAATTTGGATGGACTTTAGAGGTTATTTAATTTTATTTGAAATGAACAGACATCAAGTATTCACATTTCATTTATCTTTTATTCATAATAGTTAGGATTTTACAATATATTAGATGTAGTTGTTATTTGAATAATAATGAATTCATATAATATACCATTAAAAAAAATCATCATCTGACTACTGTCATTTTTCAGCAAAGTGAACTTCAGCGTTGAGAGTTTTGCTTAATACGGTCACCAGCGTGCTGAAACCAAGACTTGATGACAGTTTCGATAGACGATTTGTCAACACTAGGCCAGTGCTCCATGATAGCGGCTAAAAAAAAAAAAAAAAGAAATCTGTAATATTTTAGAGAAATGATAGAAATATCCAAAACGTTGAAAAAAATAATCGTAAACTCTACAAACTACACATTCTGATAGTGCCAAGTATTAGCTTGCTTCCATAAAATGGAAAGATTTGAAAAAATCATTTGTTTTCTGAAAGTTTTTTTTTCTAACTTTCTTAATATCTTTAACGATAAAAAATTTCATTGCTGCGAAAATCTCCAGAAGCTATTTAGGGTAAACTATAATTCGTCGAGCATGAATATAAAAACGTGATAAATATAATGAATTGAAAATCAAAATCACTTAAAAAAAAAAAAAACCAGAAAAACAAAAGTTGTAATTCAAAAACAACAAATACCTATTATTAAATTGGTGTAATTCTTATTTTCAACTTTCAAAGTGTTTCTTGCACCTGTCCACGTCATTCTGTAGGCCATAATGTCTGTAAAAGTTAAGCTCAATGCTCTACGTATATGTTTATCAAAAGACTCGCCACCATGCCGTTTCACCATGCGTTTCTTTAAAATAAGAAAAAAAACAGAAAAGAAGATATATCCAGAGTATAAAACCAGTAGTTAAGAATACCAAAATTTTCAAAAGTTGAAAAAAACATTGAAGTAATATGAGAATCGTTTTAAAGTTGATGTAATTCAGAATAATTTTTTCAATTAATTTTACTGATTTGAAATCTAATAAAAAATAAAAACTTACGTATTGAGTTGCTGCTGATTCGTTTTGTAATTGTGTTTCAAAAGCATCTAATTGTTTTGTGGTTTCAATTTGGAATTTAAAATCAATTTTATTTTCTTCGGTCAAATCAGGAACGTTATCTTTATTGGTCAAGATAAGATACATAGCCGAAACCATTCTCTTTACGTTAGTGACATTATTTTTAAGTTCGTCTGCAAGTATTAAAAACCAACCCCATGTCAATAAATTGTTAAACTAATTTATAAAAATCAAAATTTCAAAATAATGCTTACAACAGCAGCATTGACCCTGAGCCTGCTGAGTTTGAATGGTTGGTCTTGCTACACGATGATTAGAATCTAATCTTGATTGCGGATTTTCGGGACATACAGCATGGGATTGAGTATAATTTTGGTTTAGATCAGTTGGGAATTCTTCGATTCTTTTCAGATTTGAATTACTTTTCTGATTGGAGTGAGACGTGGATGGCAATAATATAGATATATCTATAATACATACATATTTCATTAAAAAGTTATCAGAAATGAAATCAGAAATGAAATCAGAAATGAAATAAAAATTACTAGCTGTTGTAACGTACTTCGTATTTGGGGCTTTGACTTCTTTGTACTCTTGGAAGTCAAAGAATCACTTGAATCAACTTTATTTTCATTATTAAATGAATTTCTATTATTTGAATTATCACTGTTAGAAGAGTCATCTTTTCCCAAGATTTCATCAGATGAGAAGTTTTTATTTGAACTGTTGAGTAATTCTTTTACACGGGAAACTTTCTTATCTAGTTATTTTTTGGTGATATAAAATTTCAATTAAGTATAAACAGAAAACAACACAAGATTGAATAAAAAGAATAAAATTTACTAGTTTCACCATCAGAGTTTAAACTGTCGGATTGAATATGATTCTTCTCACGATCCGCAACTGAATCTTGAGCATGTTTTACAGAAGAATATCGAGTCAAGCTTTCAGGAGAATTTGGAGTTGAATAATGAAATGACTTCACTGTTGAACTTTGGGGTGAGTTATCGAGCTGGCTGTGAGGAGAATCAGTAACACTAGATTCACGATTTTTTTGCGAGATGTAGTTTGTCGGAGGCCTCGGCATCTTATTCATAGAATCATTCTCTAAATATGAAAGTTTTTCATTAATTGATCAAGTTGATAATTTTTTATAGATGATTTTGAGATATTAAGAGGAGACTTCGGTGAAATTTTTAAAATCGCTATTAGAGGTCGTGTAAAAAAATCCTTCCAGCAGTTTTTGAATAATGGTAGTATAGACTGTGAAATAAAATGTTAACCTCCTGCGATGAAAGTGTAAGCGCAGGGAACCTTGCGAAGATTTTGCCCACCGCTGCCAAAAATTCCTTGTATCTACACTTTCATCGCAGGAGGCTGAAATTTTTTTTCACAGTCTATACCATCATTATTCAAAAATTGTTGGAAGGATTTTTTATACACCTCTTTTTGATGTTGTAAAATTTAAAAACTCATTTTTGCCCAAAATTTCACCGAAGTCTCTCCTTATACAGTAAATTTCATACCATCATTTTCTAATGATGAACTTGAACTTGATGAAAGTTTACGTTTTCTGTTATTTTTAAGATCTGTAAAAATAATTAAGAACATGAAATATGTAGACATAAAATAACAAATAATATTTGTGGTAAATGAAAAAAACGTTTAAATTTTATTTTATTCATGCATATAATGCATCACATTGAAGATAAATCAAATGTCAAAACTTACTTTTGTTTTTCAACTGATCATCTGATGAGGTTGTGCAATATCGGAACGGTTTACGACGAACTCTTTTAAGCATTTCTGTTTTTTTATTATCATTTTCTTCTTTCATTATCGAAGCAAATCCTTCGTCGTCGTTCGTAGATACATCTAAAGTTTTAGATTCAAACTCCCGAGCATCATCATATGTTTCTGAAAAATTATATATTGTATGAGGTAATTCCAGCAATTGGAATTTGATAATTTTAATTAAATAATAAATACAATATGATTTGACAAAATTTATATTGAAAATTATAGAAAATGTGTATATCCTTTTCTTAATTATTATTATTATTATTATTTCAACTAAGGTGTAAGTTTTTGATAAAACAAAAATTATTCTCGCGCGTTTAGCTATTTCCAGTATCATTGACATAATTAATAACATATTTGTTTTGGTATATAAATATTTTAAGAATCGGCTTACCAAACGGTCCACTTATACGAGAATAATTATAAGTATACCAATTGTCTACAGGTTTTTCGGCTTTCAATATTTGGATGACTGGGTTTTTTGATTTCGGCCATCGAAAAGTACGTGATGTACTATCTAACCAAGATTCGTGAATTATTCCAGACGTATTATCCCATATGACGATATAGTACATTTTAGGATTACCTTTTACCCTTAAAAAGTAATTAAATTAAATTTGAAAAATTTTGTTGCTAAGAAAATAATATATAATTGTGCACCTAGGGAGCAAAGAACGTTTTCGGTCCCGAGCGTGTAGTTTGCTGCTCGAGCGGAGAGGGGAGACTCGGCGAGCCGAAAGCTAGCCGAATCCGAGCCAAACGCGAGGGAGAGAAAACGTTGCTCTCATGGTGCACACGATATTACTTGTTCCGAACATGTACAAGTCCACAGGGCGCAGAATTGGCCGTTTCGTGCATGTATGTATGGAACAAAAATATTGAATGTATAACTCTTTAGCCTAAAAATTTTTATTAGTTTTTCAACCGCATAAAAAACTGAAAAATAATTCAACTAAATAACAGGACATTACACTTACTTGACAATTGCAACTAACCAGATTTTGCAGTTCACTCGTTGATAAATGCCAAAATAATAACATAAATAAAAAAATTACTAGCTTTGTTGCTTTTGTTTACATCTCTCGATATTTCTCTGTAATTGTGATACATATGCCGGTTGAGCAAGCGCAGAAAGGTGCAAATGGCAGCCATTAGCAGGAAACGCGCTAAATTTTTTACAATTACAAAATTTTATTTTGTAATTATTTTAGAAATATTAAGAAAATAAGTGTATTTTGCAATTGGCATAATCAAAACTTTTACTTAAATATCAATGATTTATGTTTTGATACTATCATTAGGATATACGTGAAAATTAACATTAATTTTTATTTATATTTGTATAATAGATATTTTATTTAAAACTCGGAACAAAATATTTCAATATATACCACAAGAAAAGCACTAATTGTATGTTTATAGATACATTTATCAAACTCATTTGATCAATAATTTAATTCATAAAATCTTAATTTTTCACATGCAAGAATGAATTAATGGCAAAAAACAGAATTTTGCTCTTAAGGGCAATCCCTAGTCGCCCACCTCCTTTTTGTCGAAAAAGGGGCGGAGTTGACACATGTCGATTATTATCCGAACCGAGGCGTCGAAAACGCAAAAACAAAATGCATAGCGTTAATTCTATTTCAATTCCTAAGATATACGTACAAAAACATATTCGTTTCATGCGAAAATAGAACTTTCAGATCGCATTTAGATTTGTCAAGTGTGAATTTCCTCGGCGGCCATTATTATGCAGCTGTCCCCCGAGTTCGGCTGGCCCGGGAGGTAGGTGGCGCCACAAATATATCGCTCCGACGCAAGGATAGTACACTAAAGACAGTGACATCCTCGGCTCCGACGGTAAATCTAGGAGTCCGTGGGTAGGACGCGCTTGGTATTCTGTGGGTAAGACCGCGCTGGCAGGCCGCCGTGTTACACGGTGCGTAATCTCTCCGGCACACCGATCGAAATAGTCAGCTGTCAGTGATAAAGACACGCGGGAAGCCCGAATCATTGGAAATGGTTACGGAACATTGTTACTGCGTTCAAGAAGCGCAGAAGACTAATAGAGCCAGAACATTTCATCGGTAAGTGCATAAACAAAATACAGCTATAGTGTAAATTACCTTCATTAGGTTAGGTTTTCTTCGATTATTTACGATAAATCATCTCGCTAAAAAGTCGTTGAGAACGCATGTATATAGGTATGTATGTATTGTACACATACAAATCGAATAGTATACGCGAAGAATACTTGTGACATCGAATATTTTTTATTTCGCAGGTTTGCAATTCAGCCAAACCTACTCCAATCGCGGTCGAAGATCAGTCAATATTTCCAACTCCTGAAAATGACGAGGTTGTAACCGGCTAATTTCAACGAGGATGCGGAGCATGTCCAGTTGTCCGTGGTAAATCAGTCCGTGGAACCATACGTGTCAACCTTCGTGGAATATACTTCTCTTCGCAACGGCAAGCAGGTATTCATGCACTTGGCGGAGGATGACAGTCATCAACAGTGCCTACGAGATGAACATGTATACATACTTATGAAGCATGCTTGCTTTCACATATTCTCGCAGGTGATGGAAAAAAAGATGACGAGCCCAGCAAAAACAGCCAATCCCGTTACAATCGCTTCCGAGGGCCCTGTTTTCCATCCTCAGGCTGCCGAGTGTCTCAAGGAAAGACTTCAGTGAAACTTGTAAAATGTCTACAGAGGGTCGAACAAAAAAATTCTTCCAGCAATGTTCGGATTATGTTAGCATACGTGCATAGGAACCAATTCTCAAATCTATGCGATAAAAGTGGATGCGCCAGGAACCTTTCGCAGTGCTACGCAGGAGCTTCTGCAAAAGATTTCTCGCGCATACACTTTCATATGTCAGATCATACAATGATAGGTTTTTTTTTCTCAAGAATTCGGGATGAATATTTTGCAGTGTCAAGGATAACAAAAATTTATCAGTCACTTTCTGTTGGAAGGAATATATTATGATTTTCTTTCAAATTCTGTATACGCTTGTCAATTTCTAAGAATTCCGATAAATTCATCTACGAAAATTTCTAATTTGATAGAAATTGTAAAATTAATATCCGAATTATAATTGTTATTCATGTAACAAATTGAAAAGGGCATTACATACAGACAAGGGGTTTATATTGAAATCAATGTTTTATACTAGACCAAAATAAAGGTAATTGTCAACGATTCATGTTATCTTTTTATTGGTAAATTTAAAAAAACAGTTTACTATTTCTACTAGTATAACTAGATTCAAAAAACTTGAACTGCCAGATGCAAATAAGGGAATCGGGAAAAGGAATCACTATTATAATTCATTTTTATATTCTGTTGAAAAATGAAGATAAAACCATTTCTAAGATTATAAAAGAAAATTGAAACCTGCAATTTTAGCTTTGCATAATTTGGTATTATTTAAATAAAAAAATTAATAAATAAAGAGAAAAGGAGGGTGAAATAACAAAAATAAAATGAACCACTGTAATAAAGCGTTGCTTACGTTAGGTTAGATTAGCTTTTAAGTTTTAGTTTTCGACCAGTCTACGGACAGACTTTAGTCTCTGTAGCGGTATGATGGATGATTGTAATCCACATAGTACTTGCATTTATTTAACTGGGAATAATGATAATAATAATAATAATAATAATAATAATAATAATAATAATGTATTCATTCCATCTATCCTGCAACAATAAAATCACCCGGTACTTCAACCACCCTTTTATCGTTACGGCCGTACAGAAGAAATAAAAGAGAACCACTGCACTAAATCCGTGAGCGCTGGTGGCTGACCGCTCTCTCCGGCACGAGGCTCGTATGTTCCATTTATACCGCTGCACTGGCATCATATCGTCTATTCGATTTCATTTCTCGCTCGAAAACAAAAAAAAAATTCAATGTCAATTATTCTGATCAAGGAACTAGATAATACGTGAGAATCTTGCATTGATTTAGGGTAAGTCCGGTATAGTTGCTCCACGTTTTCAAAAAGTTGAATAGCAATTTTCAGTATTGATGTGTTTATATTTATTTTTACATAAAATGCACAATTTACAAAAGTATTATATTCATGCGACAGCAATACAATTTATGATTGCAAAACAATAAAATATAAAGTTATAAACTATCCCGTTAGGGTGACTATACCGGACTTACCCTATATAAATAACGATAAGAAGCGGATGAAAAAAAAAAACTATCATCATACGGTGGGATTCGAACTCACGCCTCTGATCGCGCTGCCTTGGAGAGAGCGACGCTACCGTCTGTGCTAGGGTAAACGCTACACGACGAATGCTATTCAAAGTTTATGACGGTTCCAGAGCCAGGCCTCGACCTTTTCGATTTTCGCCATAGACAACATGTACGTTTTTTAATTGATTTTTTAATTAATTATCTTTAATTTAATTAATTAAATTTTTAATGCGTTTCAACTGTTCAGCCTGTCAATTTTCCCATAAACCGCAGGCTTATTTCGAAGGTTCGAGGAAAGCTTGATATAAGTAAATTTGTACTGCAATAACTTCCAAAAAGGTCCAACAATGATTCTTACATGGTACTTGAAGTATCGAAAATTTTTGGCGAATCTAAACAAGCCAAAGTTCTCGAAAGCCGATCGCTGCTGTCATACGAAAGATAGCGGCTCCGCCGACCGCAGGGCCGGCGCGCAATGCATGTGTCTCGCGCGACACGTCGCTCGGTCGCCCGCGCATGAAGCAGTGGCGCGAAAGACACTTATAGCCTGTCCTCTCTCTCACTCTACCTCGATCACGAAAGCGCTGTCGCTATCGCACTCGTTGAAAGATGTTCGTTCCTTCGGAGAACATAATATACACAAATTTGCCTTCTGCTGGAGTGTTATTCAAAACAACAGTGTATCGCGAATAGAACAGTGTGACGCGAATAGAACAGTTTTGTGTAGCGCAACAAGTTTCTACACAAGATTCAGATATATTATAGAGATACATTTAGATATATTTCTTGTTTTTGGAAGATATAAAATCGAGTACCATTGTGCTATCATATTTGTGCAACAAAAATGGGAAAACCGAAGGTTCATACTAAACTCCGTACTGCTACTTTTCGGCGGCTGTCATCTACGAATAAAGCTAAGAGCTTGGCCCATCAACGGTGAGTACATATATGTTTAGTGCGTATGTGTGTATGTATACATATATATATATATATATATATATATATATATATATATATATATATATATATATATATATATATATGTTTATCATTCTTATACAGTGAGACCTCAGCGGATAGAGGTATTACAAAGTAGTCATGTCCCTCTTAAATATTTTCCGGAATTTCCTCGGTCATGCTTCCTCACCTCTAAAGTTGTCACTATATAATTTTGTTCTATCGATTTCCATAAATGAACCTTAGATTTGTGGCCTAATTCGATGCGAAAATATAAACTGTACAATAGACGTAGAGTTGTCATTTACGATGGCGTAGTTATCTGAAAAAAGCTGTCAAAATTCGCATTGTTTACAGTCAAGACTGAAAAGTCCAGTATTCCGTATTTTAGTCATTTCGCCCTAATAATATTTCGTGAATATTTTTAAGATATTTATTTTTGTGCTTTAATCACCTTCATACATCGATAAAAAAAGTGTCATCCGGCGATCTTAGAGATAGCGCACAAAGCCGAAAAGTGATGTTGAAATAGGATCCCTAATACTAACTGATATTCGAATCGACCCGTAACAAATATTGTGAAAATCGTTTGTTTTTTACGACAAAAAGACCCCGCCAATTTGGTGAAAATAGTTCTGACAAGAAAAATAGAAAGAATCTCAAAGGCCATAGGGGGATAAGAACGGTGAATCGGCCCCAAAAAGATATTTTCACCATACTTTGAGAATATATAGGTATTGATGAGATACCAAGATCCTGAAAGTGACAGATCTGTATCTCAATTGGTTTTCGAGAAAACAAATAAAAATTAATAAATAGAAAATTTGTTTGTTCTCGGGATTGACTTAGCCGATTGATCTAAAAATTCAGCATGTTTTTGGGGCTCACACGAAATTCTATTATATCACTATGATACAACTTTGGTTCAACCATAAAAATATATGTTTTCAAAGCTCTATATGTTACCCTATAACATATATTTTTTTCAGATTTTTCAGTAAGGTACGCCACAGTAGAAACAAATAAAAACAATTTTTTAGTTGAAATAATTAGCTTATTTTGATGATTTCAGCTTCAATTATTTAGAAGTCACGGGGTGATAAGCATGGGGTAAAAATGTCTTTAGCGAATATCTTAATCATATTTCATGGATAAGTAGGTACTATTCAAATACTAAGATCCTGTTAGTATCAGATCTCAATCTCAATTGGGTTTTAGAAGAAAAAAATACTCAAGGACGTAAAATAATTTTCTTTCCAGAGTTGACTTGACCGATTTGTTTGAAAATTTAATGATACGTTTTTGAGGTGATCAAGAGCTTTTGTAGGCACAATGAACAGATTTTCAGCTTAATAAATTCACGATAAAAAGCAACTATTTTCTCTCAAATTTTTGTTCTTTACCGTCGTACTTTTCAAGCGGAATTGCGAAACTGTTATTCTTACATTCCTTATAGATTCCTCAATAACTCGTATGCTTTTTAAAATATTTGAGACGGTACGCCGTAGTTAAAAAAAAATGAAAATCATTTGTTTCCAGAAAAACTGATTTATTAAACGAGTCTTAGCCATATTAATGAAAATTGTACTCCTATTTTATTATGAATAATATACTAAAGTAACTCACCTACATTAGAAGTTGTAACAAATTTTTTTTCACATTGCTTAATTATTCAGTTTTTCTGAAAAACAATAGTATTACTTTCTTTTCACTCCGGCGTACCATCGCAAATATTACGAAAAAAATTGGAGTTATTGAGGAATCTATAAGGCACGTAAAAATAATAGTGTTGCAATTTCGCTTGAAAAGTACGATGGCGAAGAACAAAAATTTGAAAGAAAATAGTTGCTTTTTATCGTGAATTTATTAAACTGAAAATCTGTCCATTGTGCCTACAAAAGCGCTTGATCACCTCAAAAACGTATTAAATTTTCAAACATATCGGTCAAGTCAACCCTGGGAAGAAAATTATTTTACGTCCTTGAGTATTTTTTTTTTCCAAAAACCAATTGAGATTGAGATCTGATACTAAGAGGATCTTAGTATTTAAATAGTACCTACTTATCTATGAAATATGATTAAGATATTCGCAAAAGATATTTTTACCCCATGCTTATCACCCCGTGACTTCTGAAAAAATGAAGCTGAAACCATCAAAATAAACTAATTATTTCAACTAAAAAATTGTTTTTATTTGTTTCTATTATGGCGTACCTTATTGAAAAATCTGAAAAAAATATATGTTATAGGGTAACATATAGGGTTTTGAAAACAAATATCTTTGTGATTGTATCAAAATTGTATCATAGTGAAATAATAGAATTTCGGAAAAAACATTTTTTTCTATCTATTTTCGAAAGAGCTATTGTGAGCCACAAAAAAATGCTAAATTTTGAGATCAATCGGTAAAGTAAATCCTGAGACGAAACAAATTTTCTATTTATTAATTGTTATTCGTTTTCTCGAAAACCAATTGACATACAGATCTGTAACTTTCAGGATCTTGGTATTTCATCAATACCTACATATCCTCAAAGTATGATAAAAATATCTTTCCGGGGCCGATTCACCATTCTTATCCCCCTATGGCCTTTCGGGATTTTTTCGCGTGGTCCATTTTGCCCCACATATTCCGAAAAATTTGATATTCATTAGCCAAAAAAACCAATGATAGGTAACTTATCCATAAGCTAGAAATTTCTTGAATATTATACTTTGTGTACACTAGGTGCAATTTGTTCTGATTTTACTACACCGTCCTTTACTTGTGGAAAATTTATGCCAGTATTTCTTAGCAATTAGTTATTTCCAATGAACAGATGGCATCAAAGCCCAGCAGCGTTACGCCCGCAGCTAGGCGAAATGGCCAACCTCATTTCACAGCTTGAATTGGGCCCTTCATCGAATGAACAAAAAAAACCAACATTGGATCCGCAGCAAACTGGAACAACCAAGCTTGATTCAGCAAACGGATCGGATCCTCCGTTCGAGGAAAATTTCGAGGAGAAGCTGGATTCGCATCATTCAGAAAATAGCCTGAACGACAGTTCTGACGAAGAAGAGGTAGCGCTCGAAGGAAGATACATCGTTGACATCGGTTACATGCTACAGCAGCTGCATGAAAAATTCGATGATCATAACCCACTTTCGATTTGCACGTTTCGAGACGTTACACAAACGAAGTCTCGTCGCTACGGTTTGCAAACGCAAATCTTCTTTCGGTGCAGGGTATGTGATTTTGAGGATAGCGTTTGGACTGATCGTAAAGACGACGAAACGATGGACATCAATCGAAGTGCTGTCGCAGGAACTTACGCCACAGGGATCGGGTTTTGGCAGTTGGAGGAACTGTTGGCTTCCATGAGTATTCCGTGCATGTCGTCAGCAACCTATACAAAACACGACTTGCAAGTTATCGCAGGGTTTGAAAAGGCGGCTCTCACCGAAATGAAGCAGGCTGGCGAGATTGCCAAAAAACGGGCGCTGGACAGAGGGGATTTCATTGAACACAACGGCATCAAAATTCCCTTTATTACCGTTGTTGCCGACTGCGGATGGATGAAACGGTCGTACAAAACGGGGAAATATGATTCCCTCTCCGGTGTTGCTGCGATCATTGACCAGCATACGCAGAAAGTAATATTTATCGGAGTCCGCAACAAATATTGTTGTATTTGTGAAATGGCTGCGCGGCTTGAAACAACACCCAACGATCATGCCTGCTTCAAAAATTGGGGCCGTTACCAAGCATCCACGGCGATGGAAAGCGACGCGATATTGGAAGGATTTAAAAACAGTATGAAAATGCACGGACTCATCTACAAGACTTTGGTTGCAGACGGGGACAGCAGTGTTTATAAATCCATTTTGGACAACGATCCGTACGCCGAGTACGGCCTTGTCGTTGAGAAGAAAGAATGCGTCAATCATCTGCACCGAAATTTGGCGCGAAAAATTACCGAGGTAGCCAATACCAAAGGCCGAAATATTTCTCGACTGAAGACGATGGTACGCGGTACCGTGCTCAAGTTCAGGGAGACTATTGAAATGTCAGTAGTGCATCGCCAAAGAGATACGGTTGAAGCTTCGACGAATTCTCGAAAAATTGAGCTCCTGAAGGCTGATGTCCAGAACGCACCGTACCACGTTTTCGGTGACCATAGGAGATGCAACGAGCTGGAAGGATGTTGCCAGCAAGAAACCACTGCCGAAGGGATAACCATCGTCGAAGATCTCAAGAAAGCAGGGCTCTTCCAGCAGCTGGAAGAGGCCTTAGAATACTTGAGTTTACACGCCGACAGCTTACTCTACGACGCTACCAACAACGTCGCAGAATCCTTCAATGGCATAGTCTGCAAGCTCACGGGCGGAAAAAGAATCAACTGGGGCGTGAAGGGATCCTTTCAAGGCAGAGCTTATGGCGCTATGATACAACACAACACTCTCAGTGCCCTCTCGAAACTCCACCACAGCGAGCGAAAGAAGCCGCCCAGTACCACGATCGCTTTAGAATCCCGACGCCAGCGAAAATTACGCAACAGAGCTGAGCGTATGAAAGCGCAAACTGAATCGCGTTCCCTCTGTCGTGGTAAGAACCGAAAACAACGGGGACAGGACAAATATTACGGTCCCAATGCCGAGAAGCCTGATATGCCCGCCTATGTGTACGATGAAATGGTAACACTGCATCAATCCCGATCACTTGACAATCGAAACAATCGTATCGAGATTGAAATCAACACAAGAGGGCAGGCCGACAATCCACTCTGGCGATCGATGCGACGAAAGATCCTAACTGCTTCTAACTTTGGTAGAGTCTGTAAAATGCGGAACACTACATCGTGTTCTCCTACAGTACAGTCCATACTGTACCCATCGGTGAAGAGTACACCCGCTATGGTCTGGGGTCGGACAAACGAAACTAAGGCCATCGATGAGCTGCAGCAGAAATTAGCAGACGAAGGATACTCCGTGACGGTTAAATCGTGTGGGCTGTTCATCGATCCGAAGTTGGGATTTCTGGGTGCCAGTCCAGATGGTATCATCGACAATGACACCATCGTTGAAGTGAAATGTCCGAAGTCAGCTCTAGATCACCATCCAGAAGATGCGATCCAACAAGGCATCACCGAAATCTCTAGGTATTTCGACAAGAATGATCCATCGAAGATGAGCACGAGTCATCCTTATTATTACCAGGTGCAGGGACAGTTGCATATAACGCGCGCCAAAACGTGCTACTTCGTTGTGTGGTCACCATTGGGTTTGAAGTATGTTCAAGTGCCACGTGATGACGCATTCTGGAGGGATCATATGGAACCGTATCTAACCCGGTTTTACAACGAGTGTATGCTGCCAGAAATCATAGACAGTCGATACACTCGTAAAATGCCTATCCGTGAGCCAGAATATATTCTGAGAGCCAGGCAACTGAGGATCCAGGCCGACAAGGCATCAAAAACAGGTAGGAATGGCGACGACAGATCACCCGGCCAATCGCAAAGCACAGACAGCGAACGCGGCATGGGAAGTAGGCAAACTTCCGAAGCCATGAAAGTTTTACCTACGAGGCTAAGTCGAAAGAACCCCAAAGACCCAGAATCTTGGATCGTTACATCATCGGACGAACGTACTTGTTTGTCAGATGGCGAATCAAGGATGATGCCTATAAAAATCGTGAAACGTACCTCTCAAGATGGAGTGAATTACGTTGTGTCATCCACAGACCAAGAGTTCGCGCCAGCGAAAAAAATCGCCCGAATTTCACCTGTGAAATTGCGCAGACGTGGCTCTGGGCACGGTGCTTATTACGTTGTATCGTGTTCAGACGAACAAGAGCCTGCATGTGGAAGTCAATCACCATACGGTACCATACTTGCTGCACCGGTTGAAGCATCGAAGGAACGTCGCAGTGAAAGGCCATGGGTCACTGTATCCAACGATCGTGTAACGGAAAAACCAACCGAAACCGAGATTGACATCCTACGATCGATCAATCGTGATGTGAGCTTAGATGATATCCAGAAAGATGTAATATCACAGACTTCTTTGCTGAATGATACGTCGATAGATCGATTTCTATCAGTGATTGACGAGACAACCCAGTTCGACACGACATCTACGCTTTGGCTAGCGTATACGAACTTCATCGTGCCCTCACGGATGTCCCAGGATATCAGCATTATCGGCGGCAATACGTACAGGCATTGGCGATGCCTTTCGTTCAACGGAACCAAGCTCTGTGTTTACGACAGTATAGGCTGCGATAGCTATCAATCGTTGAAAACCGAAGAGAGAAGGTTCATTTCGTTGAGGTATCCAAGCTTGAGAACTGAAGATGTTGTCTTTCCAGCGGTCCAAAAACAGCCTGACAGTTTCAGCTGTGGAGTATATGCAGCTGCTTTTGCTACTACACTTGCCTTGGGGGGAAACCCTTCTCATGCGGTATACTCTATGGACGTAATGAAAATGCGCAATCATCTGTTTCGAATAATGCAGCACAAAGAATTGTCCGCCTTTCCAAGCGTTTAGTTGGGAATATATAACCTCGGTGTGGTTTGCTAGGTCTCCTGGTTGTCTCTATTTTTTTTCTACTTTCTTTCTTATTTATTTGCTGTTGTTCTCAAGATTGGTCACGGTCACGCGAGGGAGATGACCTTCTTCAAAACTACTCCCGATTTTTCTATCTTTTTTCTAATTCTTCTCTCTTCCCATCATTTTTTATCAGTAAACGTTTTTGAGTCCCCAAAATTAGTCACGGTCACGCGAGGGAGATGACCTTCTTCAAAACTACTCCTGATTTTTCTATCTTTTTTCTAATTCTTCTCTGTTCCCATCTTTTTTCTAATTCATCTCTGTTCCCATCTTTTTTCAAATTCTTCTCTGTTCCATCTTTTTTCTAATTCTTCTCTGTTCCCATGTTTTTTCAAATTCTTCTCTGTTCCCATCTTTTTTCAAATTCTTCTCTGTTCCCATCTTTTTTCAAATTCTTCTCTGTTCCATCTTTTTTCAAATTCTTCTCTGTTCCATCTTTTTTCTAATTCTTCTCTGTTCCCATGTTTTTTCAAATTCTTCTCTGCTCCCATAATTTTTTATCAGTAAACGTTTTTGAGTCCCCAAAATTAGTCACGGTCACGCGAGGGAGATGACCTTCAAAACTACTCCCGATGTTTCTATCTTTTTTCTAATTCTTCTCTGTTCCCATCTTTTTTCTAATTCATCTCTGTTCCCATCTTTTTTCTAATTCTTCTCTGTTCCCATCTTTTTTCAAATTCTTCTCTGTTCCATCTTTTTTCTAATTCTTCTCTGTTCCCATGTTTTTTCAAATTCTTCTCTGCTCCCATAATTTTTTATCAGTAAACGTTTTTGAGTCCCCAAAATTAGTCACGGTCACGCGAGGGAGATGACCTTCTTCAAAACTACTCCTGATTTTTCTATCTTTTTTCTAATTCTTCTCTCTTCCCATCATTTTTTATCAGTAAACGTTTTTGAGTCCCCAAAATTAGTCACGGTCACGCGAGGGAGATGACCTTCTTCAAAACTACTCCTGATTTTTCTATCTTTTTTCTAATTCTTCTCTCTTCCCATCATTTTTTATCAGTAAACGTTTTTGAGTTCCCAAAATTAGTCACGGTCACGCGAGGGAGATGACCTTCAAAACTACTCCCGATGTTTCTATCTTTTTTCTAATTCTTCTCTGTTCCCATCTTTTTTCTAATTCATCTCTGTTCCCATCTTTTTTCTAATTCTTCTCTGTTCCCATCTTTTTTCAAATTCTTCTCTGTTCCATCTTTTTTCTAATTCTTCTCTGTTCCCATGTTTTTTCAAATTCTTCTCTGCTCCCATAATTTTTTATCAGTAAACGTTTTTGAGTCCCCAAAATTAGTCACGGTCACGCGAGGGAGATGACCTTCTTCAAAACTACTCCTGATTTTTCTATCTTTTTTCTAATTCTTCTCTCTTCCCATCATTTTTTATCAGTAAACGTTTTTGAGTCCCCAAAATTAGTCACGGTCACGCGAGGGAGATGACCTTCTTCAAAACTACTCCTGATTTTTCTATCTTTTTTCTAATTCTTCTCTGTTCCCATCTTTTTTCTAATTCATCTCTGTTCCCATCTTTTTTCTAATTCTTCTCTGTTCCCATCTTTTTTCAAATTCTTCTCTGTTCCATCTTTTTTCTAATTCTTCTCTGTTCCCATGTTTTTTCAAATTCTTCTCTGCTCCCATAATTTTTTATCAGTAAACGTTTTTGAGTCCCCAAAATTAGTCACGGTCACGCGAGGGAGATGACCTTCTTCAAAACTACTCCTGATTTTTCTATCTTTTTTCTAATTCTTCTCTCTTCCCATCATTTTTTATCAGTAAACGTTTTTGAGTCCCCAAAATTAGTCACGGTCACGCGAGGGAGATGACCTTCAAAACTACTCCCGATGTTTCTATCTTTTTTCTAATTCTTCTCTGTTCCCATCTTTTTTCTAATTCATCTCTGTTCCCATCTTTTTTCTAATTCTTCTCTGTTCCCATCTTTTTTCAAATTCTTCTCTGTTCCATCTTTTTTCTAATTCTTCTCTGTTCCCATGTTTTTTCAAATTCTTCTCTGCTCCCATAATTTTTTATCAGTAAACGTTTTTGAGTCCCCAAAATTAGTCACGGTCACGCGAGGGAGATGACCTTCTTCAAAACTACTCCTGATTTTTCTATCTTTTTTCTAATTCTTCTCTCTTCCCATCATTTTTTATCAGTAAACGTTTTTGAGTCCCCAAAATTAGTCACGGTCACGCGAGGGAGATGACCTTCTTCAAAACTACTCCTGATTTTTCTATCTTTTTTCTAATTCTTCTCTCTTCCCATCATTTTTTATCAGTAAACGTTTTTGAGTCCCCAAAATTAGTCACGGTCACGCGAGGGAGATGACCTTCTTCAAAACTACTCCTGATTTCTCTATCTTTTTTCTAATTCTTCTCTCTTCCCATCATTTTTTATCAGTAAACGTTTTTGAGTCCCCAAAATTAGTCACGTTCACGCGAGGGAGATGACCTTCTTCAAAACTACTCCCGATTTTTCTATCTTTTCTCTGGACATTATTTTCTATAGTTCGCAGCTCTTCGGAGCTGATGAATGAACTCGTCACAGTTTCGCATCCCCTCGCCGGGATGAACGAGCTGACCGACACGAATTCCAAAGCCGTCGCAGTTTCGCATCCCCTCACCGGGATGAACGAGCTGACCGACACGAATTCAAGAACCGTCGCAGTTTCGCATCCCCTCACCGGGATGAACGAGCTGACCGACACGAATTCAAGAACCGTCGCAGTTTCGCATCCCCTCGCCGGGATGAACGAGCTGACCGACACGAATTCCAAAGCCGTCGCAGTTTCGCATCCCCTCACCGGTATGAACGAGCTGACCGACACGAATTCAAGAACCGTCGCAGTTTCGCATCCCCTCGCCGGGATGAACGAGCTGACCGACACGAATTCCAAAGCCGTCGCAGTTTCGCATCCCCTCGCCGGGATGAACGAGCTGGCCGACATGGACAGGAGAGAAACTCCTTGGAAGACATTGTCAATTAGCCTCCTCGTGGCGTCTTCTGGAAATACTCGTGTTTACGCGAGTAGCTAATAATTGACGTTAGATATAAGAAATCAAAAAAATAGAATCAAACAAATTCAACTGTAATAAAGATGTAATTCCTGAGTATTTTTTTTCATCAAATTTTTTTCATTTCTATGATGCTCATCAAAATTTATTCAATATAGGTACTGCAAATTGGTAGTTGTAAAACCGATGTCTATTGAAATTTGGAGGTCACTCAAGACCATTGGTGGTTTATTAGATTTTTTTTAATTCAATTATTGAGCGACCATTAAATAATAATATTCTTATTTGAAAAGGCCCAGCCGAGTTTGCGTATGAAATGTGCCCCTGAACCGAATTGAACTTGCTATGTGTCAAATTTTAGCTTCCTATGAAAAACAAAGATCACTCAAATTTCAATCTTCCATCTTCACTATTGCGCAAATACTTCACAGGGACATTTTCAATCCAAAAATTATGAATAAAAATTGCACATCTTTCACATATCTGTGTGCATGTTTGACATTGTTCTCAGATTTTTTTACGATAAACTTCAGCTTTGAAAAATCCCTGAAGACTCAGACCGTAGACTATCGATGGATTTTAAAAAGTGACTAACTTCTTATTCCTACAGTATGAAGATCTGGTCACGCTTGATTTTCTGTAATTTTTGCAGATTTTTCGGAAAGGTGCGCTATTATCAGAAAAATCAAAAGTCTACTTTCCGATCTGTTTTTCACAGAAAATAGCGTACTCACCTAACTAATTATTCAGGTTACGCATTTCCGTCATAGAATGGTTTCTAAAACAATTTGGAATACTTTCTTATTTTGGGTATTCTAGATTTTCGGATACAAAAAAAATATAATATACAAAAATACTAAAACAATTATGGAAAAAAAAAAAAAAAAAAAATCGAGACGGAACGCTCTCCTGAAAGTTTTAGGATCTCTTTAGTACATGAATATCTACCTTGCAGTTGAATTGTTATCGAAAAAAATTATGCTCTTTGTTCGCGGAACAAAAAACCAAAGTATATTGAAAAATTAGAGAGCAAAAATGTTTTCTCGAAAATTTTGAGTTTTTTGGCGAGAAAGGTGGGAGTTTTCTGATTCTGAAGCTGTAGTCAAAAATATTTTTCTGATCCTAAAACCTAAAAGATCCTGATAGTGAGGATACCCAAAATATTTCTTATTTTGTTTTATTATATCCAAAATAATAAAGTATTCCAAATTGTTTCGAAAAACCATTCGATGACAAAAATTCGTGACCTGAATAATTGAGTTAGATACTATTTTCTGTGAAAGAATGCTTAAAAAGATGGTTTTTGATTTTTCTGATAATGGCGCGCCTATCCGAAAAATCTGAAAAAATTACAGAAAATCAGGCGTAACCAGATCTTTATACTGTAGAAAAAAGAAGTTAGTCACTTTTTGAAATCGATCAATAATCTACGGTGAAACATGTACACAGACATGTGCAAGATGTAGATTTTTTATTATAATTTCTGTATTGAAAGTGAGGTAGGAATCGCATGAAAAGCAAAAATCACTTCCCTGTGAGTTTTTAGCGTAATAATGAAGATGGAAGATTGAAAATTGGGCGAATTTTTTTTCTCATAAACAGCTACAACTTGACACATGGCAAGTTCAATTCGGTTTAGGGGCACATCTCACATGTAAACCCAGCTAGACCATTTCCGTATGTTTCTCTACAATCTAGCTAGAAAAGGTTGAATTAGTGAGCAAGTGAAGAATATAATGTTCTTTGTTTTGGCCAACTAGAGTTACTTTCAGACACATATGGATTTCATATTTCATTATTTTACCAACCATTTCATGATTGCTCAAAACTTGGTTTTAGGTCATATTTACAATCATATTGATAAATTAATCTGTTACAGAATATATCATAATTTTTACCCCTCATTTCATCATCCATTTTTTTTCAAATCACAATTCCCACAATTGCTACTTCAAGTAAAATTGAGAAGGTGAAGTCTTATACTGACTCCTTACGTGAAACTTACAATTTATAGGGTTTCACAGGATATACAATAAAAGATGAACAAAAGATTATGCTACTTTATATATTTTATTTAAAAGTTTATGTAAAAATTTTTGATAATTTTCCCCCGATCCCTGCCCCGATCCCCGCTACTTCCATCTTTTCTCGTCCCAGCCTCGCTCCCACCCCCCTCCCTCTTTTGTTCTCCTTTACCTTTGCTGGTCCCTTCACCCGCCCTTCCCACATCAGCCCAGCGGCTAGGGCGCCTATTAGCCCAATTACCGTACCTAGAAAACATATTTCAACAATAATTACTGCACTTTGAAAATACGAATTGAAAAAGAAACAAAAAACTATCACGAAATATATTTCATGAAAAATGATGGGGAATGAATTGTAGATTTCGAATTACTTTCTGTAGTTGCACTCACTTCTCGTATCGCTCCGCTTTCGTGAGCTTTCTGCCCCCCCGCGCCTCTGATTCTCCTGCCGCTTTCCTCCTGGCGGCCTAGAAGGTAAAATATTCTCAAATTTCGGGAGCCATCACATTTCGTGGCCTATGCGCAGTATAAATTTACTGCCTAGAATATGAACGAGCATAGGATCTGAATTCACGGAATAAATAACGGATGATTACGGAAACTATAATTCACGGTAAAATTTTTTATCTCCCACAATAATTCTGTACTTTACGAAGAAAATTGCCAAAGTTCTTAGTATTTCAATTGAACCAAAATTGTAGTATTTACCGATTATGTTTGCAAGTTACAATACATAGTTTATACAACAGGTACAAACGAATATACAGTACGAACCTTTAACGTCACCCATGCTATAATGCAAAACAAATAGAGATAAAATCATGATAGAATTTTGTAAAATTGTATATAATCTTATAGAATTTATCACAATCACTATTTTTTACCGCTAGTCTGATTTTCATGACTATTTGCAAAGACTGTATAACATTAAATAAAGATTAATATGTATCTTTCGATTCAAACTAGGCTTGGTACCAATTGGTTCGAATAATCGAGGATCTGCTGTACGATCTTTGAAATTATGAGAACTGAGTGTTGTGTAAATTTTGCAGAATAAATGTGAGGTTCGATTGAATTACCTCGATCTTTTCTCTAAGGTCGACCTGGTTCTTCTTTCCCCCTTTCTCCTCCGCTGCTTTTTGTTTTTTCGCTTTCCCGGTTCCCATCTTCCGCCTTTCCAATTCCATTTCCCGCCGCAACTTCTCCGCCCTCTTCAATTCCTCGTCCACCTTCTTCATTTTCTCCTCCACCTCCTTCCATTTTTGGGACAATTTAGTCGCTTCGTCTGTCATTATTCTTAATCCAAAAAGCATGGGTTCATGAAAATCATTACGGGTAGTGATGATATTAATAGGGGGTGTTTACGATACAGATAGTGGTATGATAAACCACGTTCCTAATACTGTAACAACCAAGCGAGCTTTTCGTAGAAGATTGTACTACTTACCGTAACGAATTTACTGCCACGAATGATGCGCGAATCACGAGACGTGATAAATTCAGAAGTCAAAACATCAGTATCTTCAGAATGGAGATTTAAAAAACAGATCGACATAATGTTTTTTGAACGGGATTTGAAACCGTCAATAGATAGTTGCAACTTTTGCCGAGTGACTAAAGTGAATAGGCAAGCTGTATGAGGCCCCAGTCGTGGACCACCTACGTCATGCGCGGGCGACCGAGCGACGTGTCGCGCGAGACACATGCATTGCGCGCCGGCCCTGCGGTCGGCGGAGCCGCTATCTTTCGTATGACAGCAGCGATCGGCTTTCGAGAACTTTGGCTTGTTTAGATTCGCCAAAAATTTTCGATACTTCAAGTACCATGTAAGAATCATTGTTGGACCTTTTTGGAAGTTATTGCAGTACAAATTTACTTATATCAAGCTTTCCTCGAACCTTCGAAATAAGCCTGCGGTTTATGGGAAAATTGACAGGCTGAACAGTTGAAACGCATTAAAAATTTAATTAATTAAATTAAAGATAATTAATTAAAAAATCAATTAAAAAACGTACATGTTGTCTATGGCGAAAATCGAAAAGGTCGAGGCCTGGCTCTGGAACCGTCATAAACTTTGAATAGCATTCGTCGTGTAGCGTTTACCCTAGCACAGACGGTAGCGTCGCTCTCTCCAAGGCAGCGCGATCAGAGGCGTGAGTTCGAATCCCACCGTATGATGATAGTTTTTTTTTTTCATCCGCTTCTTATCGTTATTTATATAGGGTAAGTCCGGTATAGTCACCCTAACGGGATAGTTTATAACTTTATATTTTATTGTTTTGCAATCATAAATTGTATTGCTGTCGCATGAATATAATACTTTTGTAAATTGTGCATTTTATGTAAAAATAAATATAAACACATCAATACTGAAAATTGCTATTCAACTTTTTGAAAACGTGGAGCAACTATACCGGACTTACCCTAAATCAATGCAAGATTCTCACGTATTATCTAGTTCCTTGATCAGAATAATTGACATTGAATTTTTTTTTTGTTTTCGAGCGAGAAATGAAATCGAATAGACGATATGATGCCAGTGCAGCGGTATAAATGGAACATACGAGCCTCGTGCCGGAGAGAGCGGTCAGCCACCAGCGCTCACGGATTTAGTGCAGTGGTTCTCTTTTATTTCTTCTGTACGGCCGTAACGATAAAAGGGTGGTTGAAGTACCGGGTGATTTTATTGTTGCAGGATAGATGGAATGAATACATTATTATTATTATTATTATTATTATTATTATTATTATTATTATTATTATTATCATTATTCCCAGTTAAATAAATGCAAGTACTATGTGGATTACAATCATCCATCATACCGCTACAGAGACTAAAGTCTGTCCGTAGACTGGTCGAAAACTAAAACTTAAAAGCTAATCTAACCTAACGTAAGCAACGCTTTATTACAGTGGTTCATTTTATTTTTGTTATTTCACCCTCCTTTTCTCTTTATTTATTAATTTTTTTATTTAAATAATACCAAATTATGCAAAGCTAAAATTGCAGGTTTCAATTTTCTTTTATAATCTTAGAAATGGTTTTATCTTCATTTTTCAACAGAATATAAAAATGAATTATAATAGTGATTCCTTTTCCCGATTCCCTTATTTGCATCTGGCAGTTCAAGTTTTTTGAATCTAGTTATACTAGTAGAAATAGTAAACTGTTTTTTTAAATTTACCAATAAAAAGATAACATGAATCGTTGACAATTACCTTTATTTTGGTCTAGTATAAAACATTGATTTCAATATAAACCCCTTGTCTGTATGTAATGCCCTTTTCAATTTGTTACATGAATAACAATTATAATTCGGATATTAATTTTACAATTTCTATCAAATTAGAAATTTTCGTAGATGAATTTATCGGAATTCTTAGAAATTGACAAGCGTATACAGAATTTGAAAGAAAATCATAATATATTCCTTCCAACAGAAAGTGACTGATAAATTTTTGTTATCCTTGACACTGCAAAATATTCATCCCGAATTCTTGAGAAAAAAAAACCTATCATTGTATGATCTGACATATGAAAGTGTATGCGCGAGAAATCTTTTGCAGAAGCTCCTGCGTAGCACTGCGAAAGGTTCCTGGCGCATCCACTTTTATCGCATAGATTTGAGAATTGGTTCCTATGCACGTATGCTAACATAATCCGAACATTGCTGGAAGAATTTTTTTGTTCGACCCTCTGTAGACATTTTACAAGTTTCACTGAAGTCTTTCCTTGAGACACTCGGCAGCCTGAGGATGGAAAACAGGGCCCTCGGAAGCGATTGTAACGGGATTGGCTGTTTTTGCTGGGCTCGTCATCTTTTTTTCCATCACCTGCGAGAATATGTGAAAGCAAGCATGCTTCATAAGTATGTATACATGTTCATCTCGTAGGCACTGTTGATGACTGTCATCCTCCGCCAAGTGCATGAATACCTGCTTGCCGTTGCGAAGAGAAGTATATTCCACGAAGGTTGACACGTATGGTTCCACGGACTGATTTACCACGGACAACTGGACATGCTCCGCATCCTCGTTGAAATTAGCCGGTTACAACCTCGTCATTTTCAGGAGTTGGAAATATTGACTGATCTTCGACCGCGATTGGAGTAGGTTTGGCTGAATTGCAAACCTGCGAAATAAAAAATATTCGATGTCACAAGTATTCTTCGCGTATACTATTCGATTTGTATGTGTACAATACATACATACCTATATACATGCGTTCTCAACGACTTTTTAGCGAGATGATTTATCGTAAATAATCGAAGAAAACCTAACCTAATGAAGGTAATTTACACTATAGCTGTATTTTGTTTATGCACTTACCGATGAAATGTTCTGGTTCTATTAGTCTTCTGCGCTTCTTGAACGCAGTAACAATGTTCCGTAACCATTTCCAATGATTCGGGCTTCCCGCGTGTCTTTATCACTGACAGCTGACTATTTCGATCGGTGTGCCGGAGAGATTACGCACCGTGTAACACGGCGGCCTGCCAGCGCGGTCTTACCCACAGAATACCAAGCGCGTCCTACCCACGGACTCCTAGATTTACCGTCGGAGCCGAGGATGTCACTGTCTTTAGTGTACTATCCTTGCGTCGGAGCGATATATTTGTGGCGCCACCTACCTCCCGGGCCAGCCGAACTCGGGGGACAGCTGCATAATAATGGCCGCCGAGGAAATTCACACTTGACAAATCTAAATGCGATCTGAAAGTTCTATTTTCGCATGAAACGAATATGTTTTTGTACGTATATCTTAGGAATTGAAATAGAATTAACGCTATGCATTTTGTTTTTGCGTTTTCGACGCCTCGGTTCGGATAATAATCGACATGTGTCAACTCCGCCCCTTTTTCGACAAAAAGGAGGTGGGCGACTAGGGATTGCCCTTAACGGAATACAAACAGCTTTTGTTTTCACATCAATTGCATTAAAAGTTGCTACTTGGGACCATTGATTCCCCACATATATCTCAAATTCACGTGAGTCAATTGGATAATAAGGAAAATTGTCTGCATTTAATAATGACACTCCCATCAAAGTAATATTTCCATTGTTTATACAAATGTTATCCACACGAATAATGGTATTATCCTTCAAATAACAATATTGATCAGCTTGATTTTTCACCGATAAACTGAATTTTTTATAGTTTATGGTATTATACGAAGGAGTATTAAGATTTATTGAAACCTTTAAATTTTCGTCTGCCACAACAGGTTCTACAATAGCCACTGTAATTTTAGTAGAAGAGTTAGATGCAGCATGTTCTACTGTTCTACAGTATAATTGTTGCAGTGGCTTCGCAGATTTTTGGAGTTTTTTTTTTAAATTATACAGAAAGCTTTCAAATGAAAAGGCGCTAAACGAATCAAGATGACCAAAATTCAAAACGTCATCGGATAGATGTACTAAATTATGAGTATTATAAACTAAAAATTTTTCGCCATAAAGCCTAACAGAATTATCAACAAAATATCTCAATAAAGATTTTGCGTACGCATTATTATCGAAACAATCCTGTTCATGACATAAGATCCGAATTGCACAATGAAGAGTTATGAAATGACTTAAATATTTATTAGGTAAATAATTTAAAAAAACAGACGGACCAGTATATAGCAAGAACAGTCGAAATTCGGTTGCTTTATATCTATCACAATATTTTAGTTCGCGAGGTTTTCTGGCAAATTCCTTCGGAATTCATTTGGCAATTTTAGTGAAATTTGCAGAAATTTCCTCTATTTGGCGGCTTGAAAATTTATGTTTATGAGACCCTTTTATGAAGGTATGTAAAATTTTTTTCATTACACCGAGACAAACGTTGTGCATATAATCGATCGGAAATTGTGTCACCATTTTTAAACCTACTGATTCGAATGGTGATTCGCCAACATGATGGTCTTCATCAACACGATCAACAAAATTTTGATCAGTTCTTGGAGCTGCATTTATATTTAAGAATAACATACGGTGGTCTTTATAATCACCTTCCTCTCGGCATTTTCCGCACCCGTAATATCCATTGTGCAGTTTCGTACAAGTCACAAATGATCTTGCCGGGCTGTCACAGATAACAGCTCTGATTGTTACTTTAAAATTTTCATTTTCATACCAAAATCCATCATTTTTTAAATCTTTATATTCATCGATAAAATCTTTTAAATATAATTTACAGCTACTAGGTTTTTCGTATCCATGATATATTCCAATTATGAACGGCTCAGATATTTTAGGATATATTTGGCCTAAGATTGGATAAAGTTGACTTGTCGAACTTTTAGCGATGGGTAATCCATCGATGTTAATATTGATTTCGATAGTGTTAGATAACATATTGTGATCAATTATATTGAATTGATCCAATAAAGCTTTTTCCAAACCATAATGGACGTATTCACCTGGGGGAACTTTACGAATTACAGGTGATTTAGGCGTACTTAGTAACGTACGAGGATCCAGAGGTAAACTGTTAACTTCAAGATTTGAGGTTTTTAAAATTCTCAAAAGCTTACGTGCTGCTTCGTGAGGGATACCATAATTATTCACCCATTGGGCTAATTGTTTTCGTAAACATAAATTTGTAATTGATGCCGTATTTTCTTTTAGTTGATCATCTGCAGTCCCATCTACATCACAATTACTGTCTGGTAATGGACTATTAAGATCTGTTTCATTTTGCTGACAATTTTCATTATTATTACCACCAACACTATGATTAGAATCAGAACTATCATGATCATTTGGGCTCAAAGTTTCCGCATCATCATAATCACTATTTCTAGAACCATTTTCATTCGAAAACTGGTTGTTATAAGTAGCATCATTTTTATTTGTTAAATTATATTGTCTTAACGAATTTTCCGAGTTTTCAAGAAGTTGACGTATACGTCTATTTTTTGACTTTTCGATAAGTGTTTAAATAACTTTTTTTTCGGCATTTTTAAAAGTCCAAAGTTCTCTTTTATATTTTAGTTTGAGGTTAAGTAGAATATGTGTTGAGAGTTGCTATAGTTGATATGCAGAGAGGTTGCGTGGATACGCCACATTGCCCGTACGAAGCGCTGGGTTCGAGACATTTATATATGTATATGCAATTTAAGTTACACAAAAAATTCGAACGAAAGACATCATTTAGAGCTCGGAGAGATAACTATTGAAGTTATCTTATAGATATCTTTTGGATTTCAGTGAGCTGATATCGAAAAAAAGTTATCTAAATGATTTCATTGCTTTGAGCTCTAAAAGCTATCACTAAGATGATATCTTAAAGATACCTTTCTGATTTTGATGCTGAGCGGGAGAGTAAAGAATCAAATATTCAGACCCCCATGTTGGAAAACTGATTTCATTTTGATCCCACACTGCAGATTCGGTCAATGAAATGTGTATAGTCAATGTATTCACTAGCAGGAAAGAACTTGCACAAGCTGCTACAATAATTATCGTCACACATTTATTCTCAAGCGTCGTTTTGTAATATTTCGATTTTCAAATTACGGTGAGTAAATAGTATAGTGTAGGGTATCAAGGGCTGTGCAGTATTCGCTGTATTCCATCGAACTGATGCTTGAATAGAGCTTTTTTGTAATTATTCTGGAGTTGATTTTATTAAATAGTTTAATCTGCGCCACTATTCTTTTCCCCCACAAAGGTATTCTAGAAATTAGGCAATTATTTTTCTTGTCTCTTTGGGATAAGTAAGTCTAAAATTCGAGAGAGGTTGAAATAATATATCTCTGAAAGTCAGATTCTTTTGTGTAGTTGTTGTAATTGTTTATTAGGTATGCATTTTCTTTTTTGAACACGTCAAGTTTGAGATCGTCCCAAACTTCCCCGTCATCAATTTTTAGAAAAAAGTCAAGCCTAGTTTGTGGGAACCACTTGTACTAGTATTTTGGCTTAGTGTTAACTGCAAGGTCCATTATTCTATAAAAACTAGCAGTAAGAGGGCTATCCGGAGGCATCTCAGAATTTTTTTTACAAAAATGAAGACATATTCGAAGACTCTAGTTTTAATGCTGCTACGACAGAACAAATTAGTGACTCAAGCAGTTTGGTATAGGCAACCCAATTAAGAGATTTTGATTTTAACAAGGATAGGGATTGACTCCGGGATGTTTTTTTTTTTAAGCATTGCTAATGAACTCCCTAGAAGCTATTGCGAAAAGTCCTGATTGGTTAGCAGTGACTCCTAAATATGAATAGGTTTCGATGAAAACAATGCACTTGTTCTTGAAGTGAAATTTTTTAAGTTTCGACTTTTAGCCGAAGCCTCCTTTTTGGAAAAGGATTACCTATTTGGTAATGTTGACTACAAGTCAATTGATTTTCAAGTATTCTTCTAAGTGTTTAATGATCCTTATGAGCTAGACTGGTGGGTCTACCAGAAAGATCATATCATCAGCAAAAAGCCCTGCTGGTTTTGAGACTGTGTGCTTGAGAGAAACATCTCTCATTGCTTTCAAGATAAGGGATTCCTCGATGTTTATAATGAAAAGTGCAAATAACACGGGTGACATAACTTTACTCAGTAATAACTCCTGTGTTATTACAGAAGAGTCAGAAAGGCCTTCACCTGTTTTTACGCTCGGGTTAGCTTTACTATAAAGGCTAGTTAGTATGTTAATACCATTAGTTCACGATGAATGTAAAATTGTAAGATTTGCTGCATGTTATTCATGGCGTTGAAGTTCGTTAAGTAGAGCATTATAAACCGCAGCATACCGATAGGTTACAATACAGTTCAATAATGTTAAACACAGCAAAGACATATTTCATTAGCTTTCAGAAAATCTGTACACGAGTTAGTTATTAAATTTTAGTTTCAAAAAAGGATTTATTCAACATTACATTTATTTTGAATGTCGAGATATATCGAATTTTTCATAATGTTTGTACATCTTGATGGCTAACATTCATACTTGTTTTTTTCTATTTGAATTATTGCTATTCTGTGATTGTACGGGTATAAATAAAATGCAATGATTATATGAAGAGCAATGCAGAGAGTAGGTGCTATAACTGATTTGACTTTAGTAAGTCAAGAGCACAAGAATGGCTAATGAATTTGAAGATCATGCTATTGGCTTGCTAATAAATAACCTGTATTCTACCTGATCGATGCATGATGCACAACAGGAAAAATGCATACGCATATTACAACATTGTGTTAACACCAACGTGATTACCCATAGAAAGTTCCGGTGCAACGTTTATACAACGAAGCTAAAAAGTTAGTAATTATTATTTGATCAAAATATTTAATACTGAATGAAGAATCAAATATTCAGAGCCTGTATTGTAAAACTAATTTCATTTTGATTCTACACTGTAGAATTGGTCATTGAAATGTGTGTACTTAATTTGTTCGCTGGCAGGAAGAAACTTGTGACATTTCTTGCAAACATGCCAACAATAATTATCGTCGCACATTATTATCAAACATCTTTTTTGGGTTGTATATTTATGTTGAGATTACGGTGGGTGAAATTTGAAGTATGTTACCGATTTATGGATAAAGCGTGCCGCAGGAGGCTAGCAGCATACAGTTATTTTCATTAATTTTTGATCAGAGCCTGATTGTATAGGTCGCAGGGTCTGTGCGATATACTCTTGTAGCGTTGAGTTTGATCAGTACCATCCAAAAGAGTCGTAAGGGGTTACGATACGACTTTGGGAATTCCTGTGATATTAATTTTGAGCTCTACTTCAGCGAGTGGGATAGATGTTGTACAGGACGTAGGAGGTGGATGCCAGTTTTCATGCAGGTGCCGTACCTGTGGACCGTAGAAGTTGACTGGTTGAATATGCTAATAAACATAGTGATTGAGAATT
>OZ001258.1:17116831-17134331 GCA_963924015.1 Macrophya annulata
ATATATATATATTATTATATATATATATATATATATATATATATATATATATATATATATATATATATATATATATATATATATATATATATATATATATATATATATATATATATATATATATATATATATATATATATATATATATATAGGCGATATATATCGATATATCGAAATATCGATATTTTCACGCAAAAAAATCGATATTTATATCAATATTTAGTGGTCCGATATATCGCTGTATCGATATCGTAGCAGCCAATATCGAATGTCGATATTGCCAGCAAGCGCGTTGCATCATACGTCAGAATTGAACCGGGCTTCGGTTGGTCGTCTGTCGTGACTAGTAGCACCACTCACAGTTCGACATTTTGAAACTTGAAAGTTGTTTTATGCAGCGTCAAAACCGTTGAATTTACATTCACAACGATACAACGATACAAGACAAAAGGTAAGATTTAACGTGGGAATATTAATCATTATAAATTAATATTAAAAACTTGATTATCTCACAACTATTTCATGATACGTTACTGCCTTCATCTACGCGTCATCAAATTATTGCATTCGATAAAATATTGTGTCGTTGCATTGGTGATCTACGCGTCATCAAATCATTGTATTCGAAGCAAACGATAACAGGTACGGTTCAATAATTAAATATTTTACACATTATTCCGCATGTCATAGTTTTGTGTTTACTATTCATCTTCGCTGGTAAATAAAATTTTTTAGTTTCAATTTAAAAATCAAAAATTTGCCGAGAACACAAAATTATGAAAATAAACCAACAAAAGGTTTACGCTAACAAGTTTTGCTATCAACTTATAGAAAACCAAAATAGAAACGGTCAGTATAATTATTACCTATCTTATCACATTGACGAGCCTGAAAAACTCTGAGGTGTGATAAAAACAAATCCTACCACCAATACTCTATTATTATTATCAACGCTGACGATTAATTTCTGAGGCCGCGATTAAATTTATTATTATTAACAACGCTGACGATTCATTTCTGAGGCCGCGATTCAAATTGTTGTTATCAACGCTGACGATTTATTTCTGAGGCCGCGATTAAATTTATTATTATTATCAACGCTGACGATTCATTTCTGAGGCCGCGATTCAAATTGTTGTTATGAACGCTGACGATTTATTTCTGAGGCCGAGATCAAAATGAAATTGGTCAATGCCAACGAGTGCTAAAGGACTCTGAAGCCGCGACATGCTATATTGGATATCAACACTGTATAGGTTGTGATATATTTTATAGCAAATCACGAAATAAGGAAATCAACGCTAACGTATCGAAAGATACCGCAGCCGCGATCTTATAAAGGTAACATAAGAAGACAGAAGAATTAGCTGGCTGGTCATACGTTAATCTGCTTAATTAGCTCCAATATAGTTCTCGTAAAATCAAGAATTGAAGAATAAAAGTTTAAATATAATATTTAGACACGTAGATCATCACGGCTATAGGGTCGTTTTGTTACAATATATATATATATATATATATATATATATATATATATATATATATATATATATATATATATATATATATATATATATATATATATATATATATATATATATATATATATATATATATATATATATATATATATACACATACGTGCATACATACGTGCATACATACGTGCATACATACGTGCATACATACGTGCATACATACGTGCATACATACGTGCATACATACGTGCATACATACGTGCATACATACGTGCATACATACGTGCATACATACGTGCATACATACGTGCATACATACGTGCATACATACGTGCATACATACGTGCATACATACGTGCATACATACGTGCATACATACGTATATACATATATACATACCGTGACTTTTACTGGATGTATATATGTATATATGTATATATGTATATATGTATATATGTATATATGTATATATGTATATATGTATATATGTATATATGTATATATGTATATATGTATATATGTATATATGTATATATGTATATATGTATATCTGTATATATGTATATACCGTGACTTTTACTGGATGCGGGCCACTCGATTTGACTCGACACAGCATTTGGCTTCTACGCTATTGCATTTCACTGCCACCGTTCCGTACTCACACTGCCTGGCGTCTGCTATCCATGTCGTCTGCTACACATGGCGTCTGCTATGGCCGGCAGAGAAGTGCGTTGAGCACGATTTTATGGTTAGGTTGCGGTTAAGATTCTCTTTAACGAAAAATAGACTGAAAAAGTCGGTTCGATAGTCTGTCCGTTAATAATACGACGAATAATTAATGTTCTTGAAACAAATTACGGTTATTCAGAACTGAAATAGCTGAATGACGAGAATATTTAATAGTTAATCGTGGAAGTGGAAAGGAACAGAAATTAAATTGAATTCGGGTTCAAACTTAATTTATTTGGCCACAAATGAAAACAACGTGCGACACGTTTGACTAACAAACAATAAAATTACTACTATGACATTTGGACGGAAATCATTGGTAACCAGTGTTACTAATAACTGATCGATGAATAAAAAATAACAATCCTAGTTTGACATTGTTTACTTATTAGTAAACGAGTTGTTAGTGATTCGAGAGAATTTCTTGGATATTCTTAGGATGTCGAGGCTGTATCTGGAACAAAAAGGTAATGATCCATGAATGTTATGATATAACCGAAGTGTAGATCAGTCTTAAATTGAAAAGTTCATCAAACCACGATATTTGAGACGGTCTCAGCATCTATCGCTTAGTCTCATCGAGGGAGTCTAAGCAGTCAGTAAACTTCTTCGAGTGTTGAGAAATCGTCAACACTTTATTGCGAGTCCTAGCGAAGACCTATCGATGAGACGTAATTCTTTTCGTAGCTGCACAGCTTGATTTGCTGACTGTCACAAAGGCAGAATACTTTGAAAACCTTTGCTTCAAGGTGTCTAATCTGTACTTCTGAAACATGAAGGCGAAAAGGTTACAGAATAATCCGTGTTATCGGAGTGCATAGTCTACACAATAATTTCAACTAACCTTAGACTGGTTCTGAATAGTACATGAGACAATCTGCTATCCAGTGTCTTTTTCTCTGTGTATTGGAACGATAGAAACGCTATCAAATTATTATTTAGTTGACACGTCGCCGGAGGATATGTTCAAAATGTTTCCCCTGCGCTGCGCTGCAGTATCCCAGACGATCATAAAACGCATTATTCATGTTCGCAATTCGGTCGGGACTTAAGTTCGCCAGAACCTCCGTGATCCTGTCTCGCAGCATCTGAAGGTCTGCCATGGGACCTGCGGCGTACACCTTGTGTTTTAAATAGCCCCACAGGGAAAAATCCAACGGGGTCAAATCTGGCGAACGTGGGGGCCACTGTACCGGACCACCTCGACCAATCCAGCGATCTGGGAACTCTTCATTGAGAAAGTGCCTCACAGCAAGAGTGAAATGGGGTGCCGCACCATCCTGTTGGAACCAAAGCGGTGGACCCTGCAACAAAAACAGAGGTACATTATTCGTCTGGAGGAACGAGATTATGCATGCGAAATCTGAAAGTAACTCACATCCCCTTCAATTGCTCTCAGCGCTGGCCGTATCTGCTCCTGTAGCAATCGCAGATACTTTTCTCCGTTTAAGTTACCCTCGATAAAAAAGGGTCCGATCAAAGTGTCTCGGATCATTCCTACCCACACGTTGACTTTGCGAGGATACTGGGATCTTGTCTCGAACACTTCGTCTGGCAGTTCCTGCGCCCACACTCTGTGATTTTGTCGATTCGGTGCCCCGACCAACTCAATCGAGCTCTCATCTGAGAAACAGATTCGGTCGATCAGACCCGGATCCTCATGCAGCTTGTCTATCATGCGCTCGCAGAAGATCATCCGTTGTTCGTCGTCTCCAAACCGGAATTCTTGATGGTCGTGAATTTTGTAAGCTTTATAATGCTCGTCACGTAGGGTTTTGTATACCGAACTCATCGAGACCCCGAGCTGCAGGGCGACCCTCGAGAGAGGTATTTTACCATGCGCCTCGACCACCGCCAAAAAGATATTCATTTTCGTTTCTGTAAACATGTTTCAATTCAAGATATTTATTAATTCTTTTATTGTCTTTCGTCACTTGCCACTGAGTCAGCGTATTGCCATATTCTTAACGTTACCTGCAGATAATCTTCGGGTTGGGTAACAGGTCTTGTCTTTTTTAGCAGGATCGACATTTCCTGTTTGTAAAAAATTTTTGACGATCCTTTCTACCGTTGACTTCGACGGAATCGGTCGATCAGGATGGTCAGCCGCAAAATGATCCCTGGTACGACGAAAGCTGAGGCCTTCCAATTGGTGTACCACCATCTCCACCCTTTCGGCAACCGTATAAACGACACGTGGCATTCTAAAGCCTTACACAGTTTGTCACTTCGCCAAAGTTTATGAATTGTCAATAATATGACGAAAAATTATCCTAAGCTACACTAATATTAACCCTACGAAAGTTTGTTAATTAACAATGTTTTTACAAAAAAATTATTATAAGCTATACTAATATTAACCTAACGAAAGTTTGTTAATATGGTTACGAAAAATTATCCTAAACTACACTATTATTTACTTAACGAAAGTTTGTTACGTAACAATGTTTTTACACAAAATTATTCTAAGCTACACTAATATCAACCTAACGAAAGTTTGTTAATGGTCAATATGGTTACGAAAAATTATCCTAAACTACACTATTATTTACTTAACGAAAGTTTGTTAAGTAACAATGTTTTTACACAAAATTATTCTAAGCTACACTAATGTTTTTACACAAAATTATTCTAAGCTACACTATTAATCACTTCACAAAAGTTTATGAGGAAACGATGTGTGAAATTATGAAAAACTGCGTTGGCGCGTGAGAATCTGATTGACAATACTTTTGAGACAATGACTTGAACCAATGTCCCTAGGTAAATCGCGATAGCCAATCACGCGTCTCATCGAGCGTTTGAACTGAACTCATCTTTGACCGCGAAAACGAATGTCTCTAGGCCAGAGTTAGTCCGATTGGCTGTCATGATCGGCCGACAGTAACTCAGAACACAGCCAGAACGGAAGTTTACCGGGATTCCCCCTTTACAACTTTGAGTTTCGCCATTGTCTCAAAAGTATTGTCAATCAGATTCTCACGCGCCAACGCAGTTTTTCATAATTTCACACATCGTTTCCTCATAAACTTTTGTGAAGTGATTAATAGTGTAGCTTAGAATAATTTTGTGTAAAAACATTGTTACTTAACAAACTTTCGTTAAGTAAATAATAGTGTAGTTTAGGATAATTTTTCGTAACCATATTGACCATTAACAAACTTTCGTTAGGTTGATATTAGTGTAGCTTAGAATAATTTTGTGTAAAAACATTGTTACGTAACAAACTTTCGTTAAGTAAATAATAGTGTAGTTTAGGATAATTTTTCGTAACCATATTAACAAACTTTCGTTAGGTTAATATTAGTATAGCTTATAATAATTTTTTTGTAAAAACATTGTTAATTAACAAACTTTCGTAGGGTTAATATTAGTGTAGCTTAGGATAATTTTTCGTCATATTATTGACAATTCATAAACTTTGGCGAAGTGACAAACTGTGTAAGGCTTTAGAATGCCACGTGTCGTTTATACGGTTGCCGAAAGGGTGGAGATGGTGGTACACCAATTGGAAGGCCTCAGCTTTCGTCGTACCAGGGATCATTTTGCGGCTGACCATCCTGATCGACCGATTCCGTCGAAGTCAACGGTAGAAAGGATCGTCAAAAATTTTTTACAAACAGGAAATGTCGATCCTGCTAAAAAAGACAAGACCTGTTACCCAACCCGAAGATTATCTGCAGGTAACGTTAAGAATATGGCAATACGCTGACTCAGTGGCAAGTGACGAAAGACAATAAAAGAATTAATAAATATCTTGAATTGAAACATGTTTACAGAAACGAAAATGAATATCTTTTTGGCGGTGGTCGAGGCGCATGGTAAAATACCTCTCTCGAGGGTCGCCCTGCAGCTCGGGGTCTCGATGAGTTCGGTATACAAAACCCTACGTGACGAGCATTATAAAGCTTACAAAATTCACGACCATCAAGAATTCCGGTTTGGAGACGACGAACAACGGATGATCTTCTGCGAGCGCATGATAGACAAGCTGCATGAGGATCCGGGTCTGATCGACCGAATCTGTTTCTCAGATGAGAGCTCGATTGAGTTGGTCGGGGCACCGAATCGACAAAATCACAGAGTGTGGGCGCAGGAACTGCCAGACGAAGTGTTCGAGACAAGATCCCAGTATCCTCGCAAAGTCAACGTGTGGGTAGGAATGATCCGAGACACTTTGATCGGACCCTTTTTTATCGAGGGTAACTTAAACGGAGAAAAGTATCTGCGATTGCTACAGGAGCAGATACGGCCAGCGCTGAGAGCAATTGAAGGGGATGTGAGTTACTTTCAGATTTCGCATGCATAATCTCGTTCCTCCAGACGAATAATGTACCTCTGTTTTTGTTGCAGGGTCCACCGCTTTGGTTCCAACAGGATGGTGCGGCACCCCATTTCACTCTTGCTGTGAGGCACTTTCTCAATGAAGAGTTCCCAGATCGCTGGATTGGTCGAGGTGGTCCGGTACAGTGGCCCCCACGTTCGCCAGATTTGACCCCGTTGGATTTTTCCCTGTGGGGCTATTTAAAACACAAGGTGTACGCCGCAGGTCCCATGGCAGACCTTCAGATGCTGCGAGACAGGATCACGGAGGTTCTGGCGAACTTAAGTCCCGACCGAATTGCGAACATGAATAATGCGTTTTATGATCGTCTGGGATACTGCAGCGCAGCGCAGGGGAAACATTTTGAACATATCCTCCGGTGACGTGTCAACTAAATAATAATTTGATAGCGTTTCTATCGTTCCAATACACAGAGAAAAAGACACTGGATAGCAGATTGTCTCATGTACTATTCAGAACCAGTCTAAGGTTAGTTGAAATTATTGTGTAGACTATGTACTCCGATAACACGGATTATTCTGTAACCTTTTCGCCTTCATGTTTCAGAAGTACAGATTAGACACCTTGAAGCAAAGGTTTTCAAAGTATTCTGCCTTTGTGACAGTCAGCAAATCAAGCTGTGCAGCTACGAAAAGAATTACGTCTCATCGATAGGTCTTCGCTAGGACTCGCAATAAAGTGTTGACGATTTCTCAACACTCGAAGAAGTTTACTGACTGCTTAGACTCCCTCGATGAGACTAAGCGATAGATGCTGAGACCGTCTCAAATATCGTGGTTTGATGAACTTTTCAATTTAAGACTGATCTACACTTCGGTTATATCATAACATTCATGGATCATTACCTTTTTGTTCCAGATACAGCCTCGACATCCTAAGAATATCCAAGAAATTCTCTCGAATCACTAACAACTCGTTTACTAATAAGTAAACAATGTCAAACTAGGATTGTTATTTTTTATTCATCGATCAGTTATTAGTAACACTGGTTACCAATGATTTCCGTCCAAATGTCATAGTAGTAATTTTATTGTTTGTTAGTCAAACGTGTCGCACGTTGTTTTCATTTGTGGCCAAATAAATTAAGTTTGAACCCGAATTCAATTTAATTTCTGTTCCTTTCCACTTCCACGATTAACTATTAAATATTCTCGTCATTCAGCTATTTCAGTTCTGAATAACCGTAATTTGTTTCAAGAACATTAATTATTCGTCGTATTATTAACGGACAGACTATCGAACCGACTTTTTCAGTCTATTTTTCGTTAAAGAGAATCTTAACCGCAACCTAACCATAAAATCGTGCTCAACGCACTTCTCTGCCGGCCATAGCAGACGCCATGTGTAGCAGACGACATGGATAGCAGACGCCAGGCAGTGTGAGTACGGAACGGTGGCAGTGAAATGCAATAGCGTAGAAGCCAAATGCTGTGTCGAGTCAAATCGAGTGGCCCGCATCCAGTAAAAGTCACGGTATATACATATATACAGATATACATATATACATATATACATATATACATATATACATATATACATATATACATATATACATATATACATATATACATATATACATATATACATATATACATATATACATATATACATATATACATATATACATATATACATTGTGACCCCGGAAATCTTCACGATTCACACTTCGTCGCAGTCTTTTTAACGATACTCGAACGATACTCAAAACTTTACCTTATTTCGTTGGGCGCCAGGTGCAGTTGCACCACCTTACTTAACAAACAACAAATAGGACTCGACGGATGGCTGGCTAGGCTCAGATACACACACCGTAGGTAGAGTGGCTAGGTTCACCATACAAATAACTCAGACAATAATTCATTTTTCAATAATTCACAGATTTCTTTATTCAGAAGAGACTTTACGATAGTTCAACAAAAATTCATAACAAAACCTTACGGTACTCAGAAGCCTGATTTTCACAAAACTCTATATAATACAAAGAAGTAGCTACGTTAACATCATCACAGCGCGATGGTCGCGTTTAATTAATCAAATTAATAAACTACTGATACGAGAGGTTCTGAGCAACGAGAGTACGAGATATGAGATATTTCTTAGCTTACGAAAGCTTTACTTAATTATTAGACGAAACCTTAACGTTAACTTTAACGCGAGACGGCTGTTTTTACTAAATTACTGATGCTAAATTACACAATATTTTCTAAACAACAAAAGCTCGTCCGCGGCTACTCTACGTTCGAAACTTAGCTTACAGGGGTAACCAACCGATTTCTTTAACTACAAAATCTACAGAATACTTTACAAAATCTTTACTCAAATAACAATACTATATCATGCTAAAACATGCTAAACCATACTAAATCATACTAATTTTCTTACTATTTTTCTACGTAATTCTTAGTCACGAGGTCGCTCACTCAATACTTTATACTTTACTTTACTTTACTAGAAAAACGTGGTCGGCCACGAATCTACGACGGCATAACAGCACCTTATAGTCAATAGATTCGGGACTTTTACTGATTTTCTTTTACTGAACCTTACTCAATAAACCTTACTGACAAAACCGTACTAATCTTTAACAAAAGCGACGTCGTAACTTTACAGTATAGAGGCCAAAGCCTTACCTTAGTTTCTCCTTACTTCCTCGTCTTCTTACACTGAATTTACTTTACTTTATTTAAACAATACTTTATTAAAACAATACTTTACTTAATTTAAACGATAGAAGACGACAGAGAAACGATAGAATTTTACAATAATAAACGATAGATTAAATTTTGAAACAAAAGAAAAAAACGATAGGAACGATAGAGAGTTTAGGCCGACGTGCTGCTGCTTGTAGTGCTGAACGTAGAGAGAGCGAGGTATCGCTCGTCTTGAGGGCCTGAGGTATCGTACGATGATCCTAGATGTCCTGATTGGCCTATTTTTGCCCCACCGCAAAAGTAGGTCGACGCAATTATTTGAATAATTGTTTCACGTCGCGCATCCTGTTTGGCGCGTCTTAAGACGTGCGTTACTCATGCGGTGTGGCTCCAGTGACGTCACCAGGTAGTCTTCTTTCGCCCTCTCGTTCTCTCGTTGTTACTGACAACCCTATTGCCTTCCGACAGGCGCGTTAATACAGAGGACCGATGGCATCACCGCAACTTAAATCGGATCCTACCGTAATTTTGTGTTGGGCATTTCGCCTCTACTCACAATAACGCCTGCTTGCAGGAACATCTTTATAGCTCAACGGAGACTACGGCGACGATAGCGATAGTTTGGACGGTAGATGTTAGCGGGTTGATTCGGCTCCAGGCCGATAAGTCACGCACGGGAGGCTGTGTTGCAATATGCAAGCCCTATACGCCTGCTACGTGGCATTCAACAATTCGGTCGTGAGAACGGGGCGGATGATGATTCTGGTCACTAGCCTGAGTGTCTTCTTTCATACACCACGAGACCTGCATGACCGTACTGACTCTGAGGGGTGGTACTGGATTGTCGACCAATGCAAGATGTCCAGGGATCATCTGGCTTCCTCCCGGATGTTCTTCCGCTGTTCTTTTGCGGTGTTTTCCCTCGATGGTTGAACCTTATCTCTTTTCGGTCGCTGCCTTGCGCCGAAGCGCTCAAAAATTACGAAATACAAAACAAAACATTAGTCCTAATACTCTAATTCTACAAAACTTTATCGGTTGGTCCCCTGTGCTCTTGTTCGCGGCACGTCGACCAAAATCCGCCCGTTTGTTCCCGCTGGAACGGGCGTCTTCTAAAACGCCACGTTACAACATATATACATATATACATATATACATATATACATACCGTGTGTTTGTGCAGAGGCGCTACAGTATGTCCAGTAGCGGATGTCCAGTCGCCCACCGCGTGGGTACCCACGTTACGCAAATTTATCGGTATGGTATAGTAGATACAGTCTAAATTCGATCTACGTGATCATTAGCTGAAGCTAATACTTCAGTGCGCCGTTTGATGGCGCACTTGGCCGTGCTCTTGGCGATAGCATGACAAAGATTGAATGTTGTTATTGCAAACAATTATCACACATACAAAACGTTCTTCGTGTGCCGAATATTTGGTACATAGAGGATCGCAGCTGACTGCCGTTTCGACGGATGAGTAAGCGAAACTATTTTTCATAAATACGAGTGCATCTCTAAGAACATAACCTGAAAACCGCATCAAGTGTCACACAATAATTCAGATCTGTGCGAAGTAGGTAGATGCACTCGTATTTATGAAGAGAAGTTTCACTTGCTCATCCGTCGGAACGCTAGTCAGCTGCGATCCTTCGTGTACCGAATCTTCGGCGTACGAGGAACGTTTCGTAAGTATGATAATTGTTTTCAATAACAATATTCAACGTTAGGAAAGGTTTGAAACAATCCAGTCGAGTCAATGGTTCAATTTCGCCTGACGTTTCGGCAGTTGTATGCTGCCCTCATCAGAGGCTTAGGCTATTGATGCCATGTGAGAACCTTGATGGTGTGTTGGTGGTACATAGTCGCTTCCGAAGAAAGACTACTGTTCTCACAAGATTAAAGCACGTAAATTAACGTGCTTTAATTTTGTGAGAACAGTAGTCTTTCTTCGGAAGCGACTATGTACCACCAACACACCATCAAGGTTCTCACATGGCATCAATAGCCTAAGCCTCTGATGAGGGCAGCATACAACTGCCGAAACGTCAGGCGAAATTGAACCATTGACTCGACTGGATTGTTTCAAACCTTTCCTAATATAAAAAAGTTCGAGTGCTAACGGCAAGATGTACAATAGTCAACGTTTATCATGCTATAGCCAAGAGTACGACCAAGCGCGCCATCAAACGGCGCACTGAAGTATTAGCTTCAGCTAATGATCACGTAGATCGAATTTAGTCTATATCTACCCATGCAGAAATTTCTTCGGGACACCTAATGTCCGATCAGATCCCGATTGGGTTTTGCCATGGATTCCCCAAAACCGTCGTCCCGATTAATGCCCGATCAGATCCCGGTCGGGATTTGCCATGGATTTCCCAAAACCGATATCCCGATTAATGCCCGATCAAATCCCGATCGGGATTTGCCATGGGTTCCTCAAAACCGATGTCCAAATTGATGCCCGATCAAATCCCGATCGGGATTCGCTATGGATTCCTCGAAACCGATGTCCAAATTAATGCCCGACCAAATCCCGATCGGGATTTCCCATGAATTTCCCAAAACCGATGTCCCAATTAGAATTGAATTTGCATTACCATCGGAATATTATACTGCAAGAGTGACATAATTTTGAAGCTTTGGCGCCACGTGCATTTCCCGTATACTCATTGGTACCCTATCGGAGTTGCTGTTTACGCCCTGCGACCAAAGTTACCAACTGGTTCCACCAAATGGTTAATATACCGTGAGCGTCTGGTGAACCGGGTCAGTGAAACGACGATGGCGCTAGTTTTCTTGAAATTTAAAGGGAGAGCCAATACACCAAGAATATCCCTAGTTTAGTTGCGATTTCATGTATTTACTCCATGGTCCGCGGAGGCGGCCATTGTATTTGGTTGACAGCATAGACATGAAGCATGGACTGCGCATTTGGGCCGAGAATCGCTCACTTCATAGAGAGAAGGAAACAACACGCGGCCAAATCTGTCTCTTTCTAGCCCACAACGTCAAATGCTTAGAGAGAGACAGATGTAGCCGCGTGTTGTTTCCTTCTCTCTCACTTTTTGCATTATCACATGCATTATAGGAAATGCGCAGTCCATGCTCTATGTCTATGGTTGACAGATATCAGAAGTGTTTTTAGGGTTATAGAGTATTGTAGAGTTGTACACGAAATAGTGAAAATACGTGATGAATGTTTTAAATCAAGACAATAGATCAGCGGAACACAGCATTTTGGTTAATCGTTAGTTATTGTAAACACATGTCTGGAAATTCTAAAAATTCTACTGCAAATTTTTGTAACCTGTGAAACATAACCTTGAAAAACATTTCGTTAGCTGTCTAACATATTTAATGGCCGTCCGCATCTACGCTTCGAAAGGCCTAGGGATATTTTCGGGATGTGAGTATACTAAAAAATTTAACATTGAATACAGAATAAATATTGAGTAGTCGGTAAATTAAACAAAATTATTGGTAAAGACGAAAAAAATGAATTTTGACCTTATCGAAATTCACGAAATAAATTTTTGACGCCAATATCAAAAATTCTCCATCCAAAGGGATCATAATAGAAGCAGAATCAACAATATTTGGTAAGTTTTTGAATATAATAAGCAAGAAGAAATTAATTTCTGAAAAGTGCAAAAACTCCATGCTAAATGAATGGGAAAAGTATCGTTATTCAGGGTTAAACGGCAGGGCAGGGTTAAACGGCATCGGATTTGTTTTTTCAAAATTGTTTTTAGGCTATAAACTAACAATTTAAACGATACCCAAGTGAAAAATACCAACTTGGTAAATAACGGACACCCTAATGCATATTGCAAACTGCATTTTTATTTTTATATTAATATTTTAATTGTTGGAAAACATAACTATGAATGTTATTCATTTGAATAAATAAAATTTCATAAATCATAATAATTTCGTCTTTCGCATTTTATTGCAGCCTGTAATTACCTGTGAGCCTTCTAAGATTCCTAGATGATCCGATCGGGAATCTATTTAGAGTCACTGAGGGATCCGGTTCTGTATCCCCATTGGAATCCAGTTTAAGGATCTGACGTTTAGCCTTCGAATCTGATCCGATATCGGACTAGATTCCAATTTTCAGCCCGGGCTGCGAGCCAGAATCCGGCGATATCCCTGTTGAAATTTCTGCATGGGTACTATATCATACCGATAAATTTGCGTAACGTGGGTATCCACGCGGTGGGCGACTGTACATCCGCTACTGGACATACTATAGCGCCTCTGCACAAACACACGGTATACACATACACATATACACATATACACATATATACATATATACATATATACATATATACATATATACATATATACATATATACATATATATATATATATATATATATATATATATATATATATATATATATATATATATATATATATATATATATATATATATATATATATATATATATATATATATATATATATATATATATATATATATATATATATATATATATATATATATATATATATATATATATATATATATATATATATATATATATATATATATATATATATATATATATATATATATATATATATATATATATATATATATATATATATATATATATATATATATATATATATATATATATATATATACCGTGAGGTTACGGTCGCGGGAAACCACCTAGGGTTAGGCAACCCAACAGTCAATTTCCGAAGATTGCCGAAGGTGTAGAGTATTTGTCTTTAATGGAAGGGGACGCGAATATTTCTATTAGCAGACGATTTAACTGTCAGGTTGTTAGGTTAAAAATAATTGTCAGAGCGACATTGGAGAATCTGATCAGAATAAGGTTAATAAACAAAATTCATCAATAATAATTTGTAAAAAAGTTGTAACAGTCAATGAATGAATTATGGCTGGTTTCACCAACGACGAATAGCTTTCATTCGTAAAATAACTTTAATCGTCGAATAAAAGTCGAAAATTTAGTAAATAGAATTTTATCTACAAATAAAAGTTATTCGTCGTTGTGAAAACCGGCCTTAATTCATTAATTAACTGCTGCAACTTTTCTACAAATTATTATTGATGAATCCTGCATATTAACTTTATTCCGATCAGCTTCTTCAATTTCGCTCTGACAATTATTTTTGATCTAACAACTGAACAGTTCAGTCGTCGATTTAGCCATCTAGCGGATTTGTCATCGTACTACACACACATGGACACAACACATCCATACATACGCGTTTATGACTATGTGTCCATGTGTGTAGTACGTGGAGAAATCCGCTAGATGGCTAAATCAACTTTTATTTTCTCTTAATGACAAATACTCTGCACGTTCGGCAATCTTCGGAAATTGGCTGTTGGGTTGCCTAACCCTAGGTGGTTTCCCGCGACCGTAACCTCACGGTATATATATATATATATATATATATATATATATATATATATATATATATATATATATATATATATATATATATATATATATATATATATATATATATATATATATATATATATATATATATATATATATATATATATATATATATATATATATATATATATATATATATATATATATATATATATATATATATATATATATATATATATATATATATATATATATATATATATATATATATATATATATATATATATATATATATATATATATATATATATATATATATATATATATATATATATATATATATATATATATATATATATATATATATATATATATATATATATATATATATATATATATATATATATATATATATATATATATATATATATATATATATTAGGGTGTCCGTTATTTACGAATTTGGTTTTTTCCACTTGAGTACCCTCTAAATAGTTAGTGTATATCCTAAAAACAATTTTGAGCACAAGTACAATTTTTTCGGATGCCGTTTAACCCTGCCTAAAAGTCGATACTTTTCCCATTAGAATAACATGGGATTTTTGCACTTTTTAGAAATTATTTTTTTTCTCGCTTATTATAGTTAATAACTTACCAAATATCATTGATCCTGCTTCTGTTATGATCCCTTTAAGTGGAGAAATTTTCATATTGGCGTCAAAAAATGTTTGTAATAGTTTGAAACAGTCAAAATTAATTTTTTTCGTATTTTTCAATAACTTTTGTTAAAATTACTTGCTGTTCAAAATTTATCATCTAATTAATGTTAAATTTGTTATTAGAAGCTCTTATCAATTAATTCAGAAAATTAATGTGAATTTTAAAGACATTTATTATTTATTTCATTTTAATTACAGTTTTATTCATCAAATATATGAAAAAAAATTCGATAACTTTACCAATAATTTTTCTTAGACTTACAATAATAATTTATCCAAATAGTTTAAGTTAGAAAATTATAAAGCAAATATATTGTAATCATTGAACTTTCATTTTTTTTGTCAAGCATTCTTTGGTAGCATTTGGATATTCACTTTTGTATTCTTTTATCACCTGGAGAAGATACTGCTTTTGATTTTCGTCTTTAACTAACACATTAATATAATCTTGAGTCAGTTGTACAGCTCGTTCTGCTACATCATTAACTAGTTTTATATTTTTAACGATTTTTAATCCTTCCAAATAGTCATTATTTTCATACCAGGTTTCTACATCGAGCTCCAAAAATTTTGCATTGATATTAAATCTCTTAAAAAAGTCTAAAGTACGACAATTTACGAAATAATCTATTTGTTTGGTGTGTTAAGTTTTAAGATCATTGTCATTGTTCATTAAATATTTTTTGGGACAACCAAGTTCATAAGCCGCTTTTAAGTTCAAAGCTTTGACCATTTTGCTTTTGATGTGTACTGATATATTGTCATCAAAAAACGAAAGAGCAACTACTTCTGGGCTCAAGTACCATAAATGATTTTTTATTTTTTCCAAGACAACCTCAGACAAACATTTATCTACAGTTTTGTAAGCATAAACTGCTTTTAAAAATTCTAAATCCTGGTTTGGAGCGGCTACAGCAAGAGGTGCTGTATACCAAAATCTCACGTATATAAATACCACGAATAAACAAACGTCTAATAAACTTTTCTCCTCTTCTTTTGTCAGTTCAAAAACATCACGAAAAATATAAATTTTTAACGAGTATATTGCTTTCGCCATCCAACGAGCGTGATGGAAAGCACCAGGCTTATAAAAATCAACTTCTTGATGGTCGACAGTGCCAAGAAAAATTCTAGACAGTTGGAGAAGCTCTTTGTAATCGTCTCGAGGTAAAATAGTATCTAATAATTTTTTGAGATTTATATCTATTTCATCAACTTGACTGGTCAATTTCTTACGGACTCTGTTTCCCGTTAATCCATTTTTAAATTTATTCTTGTCTATTGTACTCCAGCAGCTTTGGAATTTTTTGAATAGTGGGACGTTTGGTCCAGTAGTACCTGGTAATTTTGATGTAAAAACACTCGTCAGAGCCAGTTCATATATGTGATGTCGACATGGTAGCCACAATAAATCAGTTTCCAGCATTTGCTCCAATAATACTGCTGCTCCATTATTACAGCCCAAATTAGCAGCAGTCGTATCACAACCTAGTGCTTTAATCGATTCGGTTAACCTCCAATCATGAAGAACACTATATATCTCTTCAGCTTGAGTAATTCCTTTGCCGTCAGGTAAAGCAGGTACATTTAAGAGGTTTTCAACTCCATTATTGCTAATTAATATAGGTACTCTGTCAATTTGTTTACAAGATACTGTATCTGGTATGAGTTTGCCATCCCAGTGTACAATAGCTGCAGTAAGCTGGACGTTACCAAATAATTGTTGAATTTTTATAGCTTCCTCTTCTCGAATCTTCTTTCGCGCTTCGTTATATGACGATTTGTTTAAAATTAAACTGTTGGTATCAAATCCTAAAGCTTCAGCTATTGCGGATACTATACGGACTGAATGTCTGTAAGATACTTTACAATTATCCAGTGTAGCAACAACATTTTTAGTCATAATGTTAATGGTTCCTCTCTGATTCGCTCGATTATAGTACCGCCCACCGACTTCAAATTCTGATTGTTGACTTGGTGGTGAAGAAAAACTTGGCGTTTCGCCACTAGATATTACTCCACCTGAACTTGTTGAACTCGATGGCAAATAATTATCTAGAAGAAAATAAATCATATTTTTTACTTATATACTCAATAGATATTTGAAAAGGTAATAAATGAATTTAAATTCAATACTTGAATTTTCTCTCAGTAACTCAGCTTCATCTGACTCATGTTCTAT
>OZ001258.1:17139331-17141831 GCA_963924015.1 Macrophya annulata
CGAAACGCACGACCTGGACGATGCACACTACGTCGTGAACGATTTAGGCTACAAAATCTACGAAGTGCATGACCTGGACGACAAAAACTACGGAGCGCACGACCTGGATGGTGAAAACCACATTCTGAAAGACCTAGACGACGAAAACCATGAAGCGCATCACCTGGACGATAAAAACCATGAAGCAAACGACCTAGACGATAGAATCCACGTTCCGAACAACTTGGACGACGGGAACTACGTAGCGCACGACCTGGCCGATGAAAACCATGAAGCGAACGACCTGGATGACAAAATCTGCGAAGCGCACGACCTGGACGACGAAAACCACGAAGCGCACGATCTGGATCACGAGGAGAATAACTTGAATGACCTGGACAACGGAAACAATGCCAGTAGCAATTCCAGGACATCGCAAATTTTCAAGTCATGAAAGATACCCAAATTGATCACGACTAATTAGAACTCACATCTTATTCATCACGATATTAATTCTAGATATTTGACGGCCCTGTCTCAGTTACGTGTGAGCTCTGTGATTGGTCAACCTAGATCCTCCGTAGATCCGAAACTAAGGATCTCTCGAAGTTTTGGTGCAGGACTTTTAGTCTTAGAATTACCTCAGGAACCCACCCATCTAATATGGCCCGGTGGAAGTGAATCACCCTGTATATATATATACATATATATATATATATATATATATATATATATATATATATATATATATATATATATATATATATATATATATATATATATATGTATTGTGACTCTTCGGAAATCTTCACGATTCACACTTCGTCGCAGCCTTTTTAACGATACTCAAAACTTTACCTTATTTCGTTGGGCGCCAGGTGCAGTTGCACCACCTTACTTAATAAACAACAAATAGAACTCGACGGATGGCTGGCTAGGCTCAGATACACACACCGTAGATAGAGTGGCTAGGTTCACCATACAAATAACGCAGTCAGACAATAATCCATTTCCCAATAGTTCACAGATCTCTTTATTTAGAAACTTTACGATAATTCAACAAAAATTCATAACAAAACCTTACGGTACTCAGAAACCTGATTTTCACAAAACTCTATATAATACAAAGAAGTGGCTACTTCAACATCATCACAGCGCGATGGTCGCGGTCATTAATCAAATTAATAAACTACGGATACGAGAGGTTCTGAGCAACGAGAGTACGAGATATGAGAGATTCCTTAGCTTACGAAAGCTTTACTTAATAATTAGACGAAACCTTAACTTTAACTTTAACGCGAGACGGCTGTTTTTACTAAATTACTGAAGCTAAATTACACAATATTTTCTAAACAACAAAAGCTCGTCCGCGGCTACTCTACGTTCGAAACTTAGCTTACAGGGGTAACCAACCGATTTCTTTGACTACAAAATCTTTACTCAAATAATACTATATCATGCTAAAACATGCTAAACCATACTAAATCATACTATTTTTCTATTATTTTCTACGTAATTCTTAGTCACGAGGTCGCATCACTCATTACTTTACTTTACTTTACTTTACTTTACTTTACTTTACTTTACTTTACTTTACTTTACTTTACTTTACTAGAAAAACGTGGTCGGCCACGAATCTACGACGGCATAACAGCACCTCATAGTCGATAGATTCGGGACTTTTACTGATTTTCTTTTACTGAACCTTACTCAATAAACCTTACTGACAAAACCGTACTAATCTTTAACAAGCGCGACGTCGTAACTTTACAGTATAGAGGCCAAAGCCTTACCTTAGTTTTCCCCTAGTTCGTCTCCTTAAACACTGATTTTACTTTAATAACTACTTTAAACAATACTTTACTTTATTAACGATAGGAGACGATAGAGTGAATAATAGAAAACGATAGGTTAATTTTGAAACAAAAGAAAAAAAACGATAGGAACGGTAGAGAATTTAGGCCGACGTGCTGCTTCTCGTAGCGTTGAACGTAGAGAGAGCGAGGTATCGCTCGTCTTGAGGGCCTGAGGTATCGTACGATGATCCTAGACGCCCTGATTGGCCTATTTTTGCCCCACCGCAAAAGTAGGTCGACGCAATTATTTGAATAATTGTTTCACGTCGCGCATCCTGTTTGGCGCGTCTTAAGACGTGCGTTACTCATGCGGTGTGGCTCCAGTGACGTCACCAGGTAGTCTTCTTTCGCCCTCTCGTTCTCTCGTTGTTACTGCCAACCCTATTGCCTTCCGACAGGCGCGTTAATACGGAGGACCGATGGCATCACCGCAACTTAAATCGGATCCTACCGTAATTTTGTGTTGGGCATTTCGCCTCTACTCACAATAACGCCTGCTTGCAGGAACATCTTTATAGCTCAACGGAGACTACGGCGACGATAGCGATGGTTTGGACGGTAGATGTTAGCGGGTTGATTCGGCTCCAGGCCGATAAGTCACGCACGGGGGGCTGTGTTGCAATATGCAAACCCTATACGCCTGCTACGTGGCATTCAACAATTCG
>OZ001258.1:17144331-17154331 GCA_963924015.1 Macrophya annulata
CAGCGGTACCAAGCAAAAATACAGTTAACAAAAGTAAAGCGGAATAGGAAATAGATACCCTATATAAGACAAAATGCTCAAAAAGTCCTTATTTACGTAGCAGTATTAGATAAAGAAAGAAAACAGTATACACGAACTCGCTAGCGCACGCCGAGTGATGCTATACAATACAAGCTATTATATTACAGTTTAGACTGCGTATCACCGAGCGATACGATACTCAGGCAAAATACTACCATAGGCGGCACGTTAGCGGTATCGGTTATTAATTATTAACTATGTAAAAAGACTCAAAGAATATTATGTCAGATCGATGGAAAAGATTAGTTAGGCTTTACGAGTACTTGATTATAATAAAAGGCGGAATTTAAGTCAAGCGGCAATTATACAAAGCCTCAGAGATATTATGAAGGAAATTATTAAATAAACCTTAAAACTAAACAACTTAAACTAGTGACTTTCTACGCTCAACTAACCCTCGGGGGGGTTAGCTAATTAATTAGTGACACACCAATCAGTAATACAAGATAATAAATGCAATATAAAAGAGACAGGTCAAGTATAGCGAAAATTAGATAAGTTATACCAAGCGAGAATCATAGGAAAATCATATAGAAATTAATCAGAAAAATCAGAGAAACGAGCTATCAAATGGTATCAAGGGACTATTAATTCTACTTAATCCAGCCAATCAATCGAGTATAAATTAGCACAACAAAATGGCCGTAGCCAGTCACGAAATCACTCTAGATCCTTAATTTTCTCAATAATTTAACTAAAACGTGGCCCGAAGGCTACACGCTCCACAAAAAGATACCTGGACTAATAACAGATTATAATATGGATCTTTCTAGTTGAGTTCGTGGCTTTACAAGAGCGAAAAGGTCTTACCTTGTTGGCGAGATGTTCTTCGCACTCACTACACTTAACTTGATAATATTAATAAAAGAAAACTAAACTATAACTTAAAGAACACTTAATAATAGATAGCGGAACAAGAGAGAGCGGTAATTAGTTTAAATAATACCTAGCGGTAATAATCGAAATAAGCGGTAATAGTAAGCGGTAGTAACACGTCTGTCTAAAGTAACGTTGAGCGTAGAAGTGACGAGTTCCTTCCTGATTTTCGGTCGTCTCCTCGTACTCCTTGCACCCTAGGGGGGTGGGGAGCCTATGAGGTACGTCTCATTATCCAATTGGTCAAATTTGAATTTGTTACATTGCCTCTTGAATCCGTGCGGACGGCTCGTCAGCCGTCGCGTACGGGGTAGCGAGACGTGTCAGATGTAGAGTTCTACTTTACCCAGCGGCATGATAACTCTCCCCAGCGGTATGTTAGGGAGGAAGACGTGGCTCAGGATTCTTCGTCGTTGTAGCGTCCTTGCACTGCTAACCACCTTCAGATCCACTCCACGGGGTAGTCTAATTACAAGACGACATCCCGTGGCTTGCGACAAGGCCCAGGTGCGCCATCGACGGATCACCACCTTTTTAGCACCTTGCCGGAAACGCGTGGGAACGCTATACTCGCCCTAATCACGCGGCTTCTCTTCCAGCGATAACGATCCTAAAACCAATTGGCGTCGATAATAGCAGTAGGAGCACTAGATGTCAGGCACCAGCGGTAACGGGAGGTGACAACGTTTCTGTCGTGTCACCCTATACGCCGTCGTTGCGGCGCTCACGTAGCGGAAGATTTCTCCTTGACAGCGGTAGGGAGGTCGTATGCGGACCCTGTACGCCTTCCCGTGTCTCTAGTCTTTCCCAAAGCCGGACGTACTTCCCTCTCGCGTATAGGTACTATCCTCAGGGCTTCATTAGGCCCTAGTCCAGACTGCGTACCAGGAGGGTATTGGCTGACCTTAGACCCATTTCCGTAGCGGTAGTTTGTCGCTTCTTCTCGGCGCTTCGCTCCAACTCTCTCTCTCGTTTGCGGAGTTACATTAACAAATCAAAATACTATAAATTAGTCCAAATTACGAAAATCCTACCTAGGTGTGTCACTAAGTTTTCCCGAGGGCTTCCCTATTAAGACGTGCTACCGCTTCCGTCGCTTCTCTCTCCCGCTTTTTCCTAATTCTAAACTACGGTGACGAGCCTTTTAAATTGCATCGTCACAACACCTCCCCCCAAAGAGGAGGCCTGGTAAGGCCTCTCGCTCCGTTCGGACCACGAACTTTTGAAGGACCTCGTGACTGTTTGGCGGAAAATACTAAAACGTTACCTACTCATTTGACAACTGGTTTGCGGAATCTACTTCAGTGACACTACTGAGCGGAAAGTGGAGTTAAGTTGTTTTACGACTTAAGTTACTTTACTAGAGTACGGAGCGGAGAGTCAAAATACTAATATAAGAAGATACTGAGCATAATTTTACACACTAAGATATGGCACGAAAGAAAAAGCTACGATAGTACGGAAGCAATACGAAATCTTGACTAGGTTGTTCAGCCTTACTGACGGAGGCTTATAATAAGAACTTACGAGATTATATTTGAGATCAAAGGAACGGGTGGGTTTTTTTTTTTTTTTTTTTTTTTATTTTTTTATTTTTTTTTCCTTTGGGGGCCTAATACTAGGGAGGAACATGACGAACCGTGCTCTTTTATCACAGTACGTTACCTTACGTCAGTGGCAGTTTAGTTGTAATCGTGCATCTTTATCGGATATCGGTATGAAAGTCGATGAAATATTTAAATCCTGGACGGAGTTTTTCGCGATATGTATTATCCTCCACCGATTGTACGCGCGGCTGAAGTGATCGTTTTGTGACTTGATGTCGAAATGGAATTTTGAAAAAGAAAACGGAACTAAAAAGAAACGGGTAAAACAAAAATACTATTAGCAAATAATGAACAAAAAAAATGGTCGAAAGGGAATTTTGAAACTGTACGGAGGGAAGTTATCAGAATTAGAGACAGTGGACCCGCGCCGCGGTTCTTAACCTATTATTAAACACTTATATAGTAACGATACATAAGTACTTCTCTTTTTTTTTTTTTTTTTTTTTTTTTTTTTTTTTTTTTTTTTTTTTTTTGGGGTTATGACTAAGGACTTAATCTATAGAACTGTACGCGCGGCGATACGGGTAATTTGCCGGCGGTGGTTTGTGCAGCGGTACTTAATGATAATAAAAGAAAAGTGAAATCAGTCCCAACTATTTGGGTCAATATCCCAGTCGCCCCGACAGTATGGGCACGTGACACAAGTCACGTCCGATAGCCCACACGCGTAGCAATACAGGTAATCTTTATGGCCGAGCCACTTGCAGTCACGATGCTTATGGCCGTGATGGTGGCAACACCAGCAAGCGCCGTATGGGGCGTGTGTTAGACGGGGTCGGGGTGAATGGTCCCACGGAAGTCGCCTAGGTGCATGTCGACGCGGAGGTCGTACGAGCTCCCGCTTGACCGTAGCCTCAGGTAGTGTCGTGACGGTGGCCGGTGCCAGAGCCGGAGCCGAAGCCGGAACTATCGGGATTGGTAATTGTACTCGTGGTTTGGATGGTGGTGGTTGTACGAAATCGAATGGGTCACCCTCGTCGTACTCGACCGGGATCGGAGGTTCCGGAGCGCGCTTTAAGCATGAGCTGGGTACGGTGGTACGAGAAGTCGGGTAGCGAGCGGTATTATCAACGGCGGTAGTAGAAGTTGGAGATTCCGTGAACTTCACATGTTTGGGCCCTTGGGCCGCAGCCTCGACAGCCGCAAAATCCTCGGCTGTGGTCTGGGTTGAATTGTAACACAGGCCGGGGCCGTATGCCTGGGTGGTCGCGTCCAATGTGCTAGGCCGAACCTGCACCCGCTTATTCTTGTATTTCTTCTCCTCCGTTTGTACCTCGGTGTTTCGGGTCCGTTTCCAATCCGTCTGAGTGTGGACGTCACGTACTTCCTCCGCCATTGTCTGTGTCTCGACGGTCTGACAGGTGCTCCCTTCGGTTTGTGTACCCGCGTCAGTTGTACTTGGAGCATATCGAGCGCCTTGTGCCAGGGGGTTAGGCTCTAATTGTAGGGCCCGCACCGCTTCAGTGATGGCGATGCCAAGCCCTGGGTACTGGACCCAAACCATGGCTATCTCCTCGGCGAATGGCTCCAGGTACTCCTGGGCCCGGGGGTCGGTCCACCAGTCCCCCATGTGCGTGCGAGTTTTTAGCGGTAGGCGGTATGCGTGGCGGTAAGTCTAAACAAGAGATTAGATTACATGGCGATACATTTTTAGATCCTTGACATGGGATTTCCCAATCACCCTTCCACTAACTACGTCGCTCAATTCATGCACTACTGGAGATATTAGGCGAGAGATCCGGAAAGGGCCGTGAAATCTCGGAGCTAGTTTAGCGGCGATATGTTGGGTAGCGGAAGATAGTACGTGGTGACGCTTTAAGACCAAATCCCCGACAGCGAAGGTCGCTGGACGGTGCCGGCGATCGTAGTGCTTCGACTGTCTCTGGTATGCCTTCTCCAGATTGTCGTTCACCCACTCGTGCAGTAGTCGCAAGTCTCTCATCCTCGAGGTCCAAAGCGACGGCGGTGTGGGTTCAATTTGTCGATCGGTGATGCGTTCGTGTCGTAATGAGTTAATTGGTTGTGGTACACGGCCGAAGTTCAAAAACGCGGGGCTCGTCTCGATCGACGAGTGGTAAGCGGTATTGTATGCGAAGCGGAAATCGTTCAGGTGTCGGTCCCACTCACGGTGGTCTCTTTCCAAGAACGCAATAATCATTGTTTTTAATATTCGGTTTACTCGCTCTACTGGGTTTGCCTGCGGGTGGTATGGTGGCGTAGTGCAGTGTACCAGGTTGTAGGTGACGGTCAACTCTTTTATCGTCTTATTGTTAAACTCTGTACCATTATCCGTTAAAACGACTTGGGGTGTTCCCCAGCGAGAGATTATTAGTTCTTTGAACGCATCACTAATTGCTTTACCGGTGGCCTTCCGTAAGGCGCAACATTCGATCCACTTTGTGAAAAGGTCCTGGAAAACGAGGATATATGCGAAACCTGCACGACTAGGTGGGAATGGTCCCATTATATCGGCGGCAACGACAACCCAAGGTTGTTCGACAATTCGTTGACCCATGAGGCCGGTGGGAGCTAGCTGGCTGACTTTGCAACGTTGACATGTCTTGCATAACTTAACGTATCGCGCAACATCGCGAAACATCCCAGGCCAGTAGTATGAGGTGGCTAACCTACGATAGGTTTTATCGACACCGAGGTGTCCGGCTTGGGGTTCATCGTGAGCCTCGCGCAAGACCTGATCGCGCCGATCAGCAGCGAGGACCAGTTTCCACGCGTCTAGATCGTTAACTAATTTGCCGAGTAAAGGGTCTTCGCGGTAAAAGTATAATTCATCACCCTCGATTTTCCAAGCGGGATATTTGAGCGGCGTAGTAGCGACGTCGCGTTTTCTTCGTTCGTACCAAGTAGCGGTAGTGGGTATTATGGCGGCGGTAACTTCCGGAATGCGGGATAATGCATCCGGCACATGGTTTAATGCCCCTTTGCGATAAACTATCTTAAAATCGTAGCCAAGCAATTCTAATGACCAGCGAGCCAACCGGCCCGTTGGGTTCTTATGGTTATGTAGCCATTGCAGGCTGCTATGGTCGGTGACAACAGTAAAGCGGTAACCTTCTATGTAGGCGCGGAACTTCTGGATGGACCAAATTACGGCGAGACACTCTAACTCAGTAACCGAGTATTTTCGTTCGGCCTCAGATAACGATCGGCTAGCGTAAGCGATAACATATTCTATTTCGTCCCGAGATTGTGTCAAAACCGCGCCTAAGCCTACTACGCTGGCGTCAGTCTGCAAAACGAAGGGTAGTTCGAAGTCCGGACAAGTTAGGGTTGGCGCACTTGTTAGGTTGCCGCGTAATGTCTGGAAAGCTGTTTGTTGCTCCTCGTTCCATACCCACGGCTGTGTCTTCTTTAAAAGTCGCGTAAGGGGTTCAGAAGTTGTGGCGAAACTTGGGATAAAGCGGCGGTACCATGAAGCCATGCCCAAAAACCTACGGACTAACTTGACGTTAGTAGGTTTGGGATAGTTTATGACCGGCGCTATTTTATCCGGATCCACCTGTAACCCGTTGGCGTTTACTACGAAGCCGAGGTATTTTACTTCGGAGCGGCAAAATTTACTTTTCTCCGGATTGATGGTTAAGCCAGCGGTATTAATAGTTTTTAAGACTTTTTTAAGCCACAGCAAATGTTCTTCGAAGGTTTTGGTAGCGACAATAATATCGTCTAAATACGCAAAGGCATGAGGGTCCATGTCTGGTCCAATCAGCTGGTCTAGTAACCTTTGAAACGTCGCGGGGGCACCGGTTAAGCCAAACGGCATTCGAGTGAAGTGGAAAAGTCCTTTTCCCGGGACTATGAAGGCGGTAATTTCGCGACTACTTATGTCTAGCGGAATTTGGAAATAAGCTTGACTAAGGTCAATGGTAGAGATATATCGAGCGGAACGTAACTTATCTAGGATGCTATCCATTCGCGGTAAAGGGTAAGCGTCGCGTTTGGACACGTTGTTGACTTGCCGGAAATCAATGCAGAAGCGGTATTTTCCATTTGGTTTTTTGACCATTACTATGGGACTCGCCCATTCGCTATGGGACGGTTCGATTATCCCTGCCTCTAACATTTTATCGACTTCCTCGTCAATGGCTTCTTGTATCTTTGGCGAAACGCGGTAACAGCGCTGTCGAATCGCAGCGTGACCCCCTACATCGATTCGGTGGGTAGTCAAGGTCGTAGTCCCTAGTTTGTCAGGCAGTGGCGGTACTTCGGTTTTCAGAAATAGCGATAATTCTAAGTCCTGTTTCTCGGTTAGCGTAATTAGGCCGCTGCATATAGAAATCAGGGCGTTACCGTCAGCGGTATCAAATTTAAATATCTGTTCCGGATCGTCTTTAAAGTTCCAGGTAGTAGTAGTAAAGTCAACTACTATTCCGGCTTCGCGGATGAAATCTAGGCCGATGATACAGGGAAATCCTAAGCTAGGCAACGTACGTGCGGTGATGTTAATACGACGACCTCTAAGTTCAACCGGAAGTTGTACTTCGCCGATAAGCTCAGTGGTTTGACCGGTAGCTAAAAAGACGGTGCGTTGTTGTGCGTTGTCAATAGGAATACTCAGTGCGTTAACGAGGTCGATGCCAGCTTGGCCTAGGAATGTGCGGGACGATCCCGAGTCAAATAGGGCACTTAAGGTGTATTCCCGGATTCGGAGGGTAATATATAACATGATCTGATGCGCCGAAATCTGTACCGGATTGCTGTAATATATTTCGGTGTCTATGTTTGCGGAGCGGTAAATAACGGGTGTGGCATTATCGTCGTGACATGTGTTGGCCAGGGAGTTGTCTTCCGCCGCGGCCAGGTCGAACGGCTCCCAATCTAGTTTTCCGCGCATTTTCGCGGGCAATTCGGTTTATTCACGCCCGGGTATCCGCAGCGGTAACAGAAGACGGTCCTAGGTTCCTTGCAATCCCGGAAGTGGTGACCCGGTTGATGGCAATTATAACACAACCGAGGTCGCGGAGGTCGCGTCGTGTCAGCATCAGGTGCGACCGCGTTGGCGTTAGCGATATCGTCTAGTGGAGCGGTAGCAATCGCGTTTGTCGGTGCGTGAATGGTAGCGGTATTAGTTACTGTAGAATTATCTGTTGTAAGGCGCGGTTGCGGTTTCCTCGCTGACCTCGGCGGTCCTTTAGGTCGTGCACCGGAAGTAGACGCGGCATTAGCTAGTTCTTGTACTTCATCCGGTGAGTCTAACGCGGCAATGGTGGTCTTAGGCCGCCTCGGCGCGTTTTTCGGTGCATGATAGGCGAGTTCCGGTATCATGGAGTTCTCCGGTGTTGGAGGCGTCTTATAATGATTCGCGCAACGAAAACTAACTTCCAGCTGTCGGGTGAGCCTCTCTAGGTGTGCGACGTCTACGAGCTCCTCTCGCCGAATCAATACCTGGTACCGCGGTAGTAGGTTGTGGTACGCGTAATCTAGCTGCTCCTCCTCTGGCCACGGTGGCCGGAGTCGGCTAAACAGAGTTTGCATGCAGGTTAAATAATCCGAGGCGAGTTCGTATTCTCCCTGGGTCCTACTCCGAATTTCCTCGCGGATCATTAGCCGTAGGTCCGAGTTCGCGAATCGATGGCGGCACGCGCGCTCGAATTCGTCGAACGTTAACCAAGCGGGACGATTATTGCGGTACCAATACAACGCGACTCCTGATAGAAAAAATGGTATGCTGTTAAGGATATCTTCATCACGGATATTCACCAGCATCCGACCTTCCTTGATGCGAATTAGGAACGCTTCGGCATCTTCTTTTCGGTCACCGGAAAACTTTAAGTTCCATTTCCGTAACACTTCAAATGCGGCAATCGGCGATGCTAATCGCGTCTCATTAGCGGTATTATAGTGGGAGGGATAAGTTCGGTTGCCTGCCGGTGTCTGAGCGGGATGGCGGTATTCGTTCGGTTCCTGTCGCGGTAGCGAGAATTCCCTTGCATAGTGTGGTTGCCATGCTGGATCCGCGGCCGGTGGCGCGCGAGGGTGATAGTTCGCACCTAATGGTGGCGGAGGTTCGTGGCAATCGGGTCTAGGTTGGGTATAACGTTCCCGAACGTTATGTCTCGATTCCGTAGGTGGTGGTAATGAATTGACTAGCGGAAATCTCTCCTGAAATATCGGATACTGCCTAGACGGTTCGCGATAGTTCGACTGAAACGGGCTTACCGTCGGTCCCTGCATTTGGTATGGGTCCGTTACCACGTATGGTGACAACTCATAATCTTGGGGTACGGCTTGAATTAATCTCCGCGGAACAAACGGAGTACTCCCCGGGTTTCTACCGGGTACCGGTGGTTCGTTAGGCGGTAACTCTCCACGCTGGCGTCCCCCTAATGATAAATCCCTAGGCATCTCTGGTATCGTGGCCGAAGGTTCACGATTCTCGCGTGTATTTAAATCGAAGTTTCTTTCCGGCGCAGGATTTTCGTGCCGGTTATTCTGGGCCGATTCAACGTCTAGCGGTACGGGTAACGGGGTTCTTCGCGTAATTCCTTGGGGTTCCGGTGGCGGAGCGGTCTCCTCCTCGTCCGTGACGTGAGACTGGGACCAATCGCTATCATCTGAGGCGTCTTTTCGCGACATTCTACCGCGCTGCACGTGAAAATCTATCAGTCTCTCGCGTAATTCGGCTAAGGTTCCGGTGGTGGGGAGGTTACGACGCGCTAGTACCCCTTTAAGGGTGTCTTCAAGTAACCTGTTTACCCACGCGTATCGCTCACGCTCTCTGTCTGACATGTGACGTCTCAATCAAAACAAGAGATCACAACAGCTTAACGTCAATCAAATGCTTAAGAATAAGATCGTAATGATACAAATATCGATGATGTTAACAATACGGATTAAAGCGGTATAGCGATTTGCAAATAATAGGCGTGAGGATAAATATAAGCGATACGATCTATTAAACAAAGGAGGGTTAATCCTAATCTCTTGATGACTAGTCGTTGAACGTCTCGAAAATATCAAAGAAATATTAACGTTCAAGAGTTAGGCGGATTAACAGATTAACTCGTTGGCAAACAGCAAAGAAACAGAAACTTGTCGTTAATCCCTTATTTTTGACTCGCTATTCCGAACGGCTTTCCGCGATTTTAATTTTGAATTTGCGCTAACGTACGGCTTTTAGTGATACGGTTATAAATTAATTGACGGTTTGTCTGTTCGTTAGGGGTTCTGGGGGGGGTTCGGTTTTTAGTCAGTAAGAAAGAATAACCTAGACTACTAAAAGAAAAGAGAAGGAAAGACAGTATTATTCCAATTACGCTCACTCAATTAATAAGAACATTCGAAGCTGCTTTAATTGCGATAGCGATACAAGGATACATCTGTGTTCGTTTTAACGTATTTCTAAATAGCGGAAGTTAACAAATTATTGATTCCTAGTTTTTTTTTTTTAATGGCCTGTGGGCCCCACGTTGGGCGCC
>OZ001258.1:17159331-17239331 GCA_963924015.1 Macrophya annulata
AAATTCACGCCTAATATTGTATCGAGCCGAACTGCTGTAAATTTTGTTATATTTAGTTGTATTATTTTTCGAAAATCTAATTCTTGTATATGATTTATTGCTTTCCCGGAATTATCCGAGCCTTTTTCTGAACTATAATTTGCATTGTATAGCTTCTGTTTTCTGATTTATTGTTTGTTAAATTTTGATATTCCCGCATTGATGCTGATTGTTTGATGTTTTTCCCGAATTTATTAATAAATCGGTCATGATTTTGCTTAACTAACCCTGGTTGCTAAATTATTTAGGTGAATCCAGCCACTCTACCTTTCTTGTTTTATTATGTCCTGAGCTATCTGGCACATTCCGCCGTAAACTCTAAATTTTTAGCTTTTCTATAGTTTGAGCGACGTGAAAACGTCTGGCGCCCAACTGATTAATTTTATAGTATTTCTTTGTTAATTAGAGTAAACGCCGAAGGGCACGGTTTTTGAGATTGGACACCTAAAAATCGAAACCACCGTTGCAAATGGCGCCCAACGTGGGGCTACGCCAAAATAATTTTGCCTAAAAAGTAATATTACCTGTAAAAAGCATTATCAGCAACAATCCTGGGAAAAATCAAAAATCCGTGATACAAATAATTAGCGAAATTCAGGTATTTCAGTTATTATCGCAGTCTCGATATATTTAGAATAAGAAAAAAAAAAAAAAAAAAACCCCGATCCGTTGAGAATAGAGTTTAAAAATTTTTTTTTGAGATTTTCGCTTAGGTTCACAATAGTTATCGATAATACGTTACATTAAACAATAGACAGCATCGAACAACGCGCTGCGGTAAACGATAAACAAAGTATCAACGATCTGAATAGGGATTAGCGGATAACAACAAGCGTAACCCTGCGATCGAACGTTATTTTTTTTTTCCCGTGTGTTGTGGTATCGTGTTATTAAATTAGCTAACGTTTAATTCAAATTCAAACCTAACCGTTATATGGGACGCCCTTCCTCGGAAGACGCGTGGATTTATTTACTTTCGGCGGAACAGCTACGCTTTGAACTCGGCGAACGTTTACTGTCGCAGCTAGGAACAGTACCTAGTTTAACAGATCGGTTACTACGGTATATAATGTCTCAGAGAGGAGAAAATATTGAAAAGCCTCCAACTCCTACTGGAGATCGTCCCGAAAACGATAACTTTTCTCCCGCGGAAGATCCTACTGTACCGACAGTACCTAACCGAATTCAAATTAACGACGTTACGTACGACAGTCCGCAATCAACAAATAATATTCCACCCGGTAACGTGGGAAATAATACAGCACACACGGAAGAAGTAAACACCGCTAGACCTCCCGAAGGTCAGCCGCCGCTTGATGACAGCCGACAGCATGTCAACAACACTTCCCGTTTTAATAATACTACTATGCGATCCCCTAACAATAACACTAGCGGTTTTCAATTTGTAAATAATGGTTCTCAACCGAATAATGCTGGTTCTCATTCTAATAATGCTAATTTTCAACCGATTAATCCGGGTCATCACACGTTTAATTCTGAACCCCCACAACGTTATAGTAACCATCATTCAGAGTTCCCGAATTTTCCGGAACCCGATCCCGAATTTAGACATCACGATCAGTCCCGATTTAATTTTCGTCAGCAAAGCTTCGCACGCGATGGCTTTAATCCTCGCGCGGCACCCTTTCATTTTTCGCCGCGGCCGAATCAAAATAATAACACCTCACCGCATGCCGTCTACGAAGTGATGCGTCGATGGAATTTAAAATTTTCTGGTTCCCGGACCGAAGATTCGGAAGCTTTTCTTCTTCGGTTACAAGAAGGTCAACAATTGTTTAATATTCGAGATAACGATCTTCTTAATTGTATTACTTTCTTTTTGTCTGGTGTTGCCCTTCATTGGTTTCGATCTAAACGTAATACGTGGATTACTTTTCGCGATTTTGAATTTGCTTGGCGTGATAGATTCGGTAACCCTAATCTTCAATTTGCTTTACGCGAAGAAATTAGACGACGCACGCAAGGCAACTTGTCGCCGATTATCTCACTTACATGAGAGCGTATTTTGATCGTTTAAGCCCCGTTTGGCCCGAAGAGGAGCAATTGGATTACGCCTATCGTAACCTGCTTCCTCGCTATCAGGTGATGATTAATCGTGACGATATCATGACGTTAGATGAGCTCGAACACCTTGCACGTCGGCTAGAAATTAGTTTTCAAGCCGCTAATAATTATCAGCCACCTCCAACCCCTGAACGGTCATTGATGCCAGAGCTCGCGTATCGCGGTCAGCGTACTTCGGCTCGGCATAACCGTCTGGCCTTAGCTCACCTCCAATTCAATGACGACGAATCGTCCGACGAATCTCCCGAATTATTAAACGCGGTCCAACCACCAAACGATAAAAATAAAAACGCGTCGAAGGATAAATCCCGCAATATCTCCCGTAGAGATAAAAATAATAAAAGCAAATCTATGAAAGATCAACCGGCTACCGCAGCTATCACCGATCCCGAGCTACCGTCTAGCTCCCGCGCTACACCGAGTGCCGCTAGTAATCCGTTCTTACCGACTCCCGAAGTTAGAACACCGGAGCGTGATAATAGTTGCTACAATTGCCGAAAACCCGGTCACCGTTGGCCTGAGTGCACCGAACCTCTACGCATCTTCTGCTATAGATGTGGTCGAGATGACGTCACTAAACTAACGTGTCCTCGTTGTTCGGGAAACGCTCAAAGGAGCCGTTAACGCGGGCTATCGCGGACTCCCATAAAATGCCCGGAAACAAAGACAGCGACAATAACAATCCTGTACAGTTGCCGGATTATGACATTGCGTTCTGTAGTCCAGTACATTCGCGTGATAAAATTTCGCTCTTATTCCTAACTTTAAAAATTCACGGAACTCCCATAAAATCTCTATTTGACTGTGGCTCTTCCCGCACCTTTTTAAACGCGGAAACCGAAAGTCTATTGAAAAGACTGGGTTTTATTATCACCAAATCCCGATCTATTCCCGTATTAATGGCTGCAGGTCAAGAGGCCGAAGTCACCGGCGAAGTAATCATTCCCGTAGAATTGCAAGGAATAACTCGCGATATTTCCGCGCGGATCATTCCCGATTTAAGTTTTTCATGTATACTCGGATTAGATTTCATTAAACTTTTTCAAATAGTGGTCGATTTTCCTACTTCAACTTGGTATTTTCGAGATAATTCTGTTAACCAATTTAATTTCGAGACCTCCTTGCCTACCCCTACTTCACAATGTCACGGTATCGTAACCTTGACGGATACTCAGTCGGTCGAATTAAAATCTTTATTAAACAAAGAAATTCCACCTACTACGGATGTTATCGGAGTTACTCCGCTGACTACTCATCGTATCGATGTAGGTGATCACCCTCCGATTAGGCAACGATCGTACCGCGTATCCCCCGCGATTCAAACTGCAATAGATCAGGAGGTAGACAAAATGCTTAAAGCAGGAATTATTGAGCCATCGCGAAGCGCGTGGGCTAGTCCCATTGTCATGGTAAAGAAGCCCAATGGATCGTATAGATTTTGCATTGACTTCCGAAAAGTCAACAGCGTATCCAAAAAAGACGCGTACCCTCTCCCGCGAATGGATAATATCCTGGATAAACTTAGATTAGCTCGATATATTTCCACCATTGATTTAAGCCAAGCCTATTTTCAAATTCCCCTCGCTCAAGATAGTAGAGAAGTTACTGCCTTTATCGTTCCCGCTAAAGGTCTCTTTCATTTCACTCGTATGCCTTACGGATTAACTGGAGCACCTGCTACCTTTCAAAGGTTATTAGATCGATTAATTGGACCGGCCATGGATCCCTATGCGTTCGCCTATTTAGACGATATAATTATTGCTACGCAAACTTTTGACGAACACATCCATTGGCTACGGCATGTTTTACGCGTTATTTATCAGGCAGGTTTGACAATTAATCCAGAGAAGTGCGAGTTTTGCTGTTCTGAGGTTAAATATTTAGGCTTTGTTGTAAATCAAAATGGCTTACAAGTAGATCCCGATAAAGTAGCTCCCGTTATTAGTTATCCGGTCCCGAAGACCGTAAAACAAATACGGAGATTTTTAGGTATGGCTTCCTGGTACCGTAGATTCATCCCGAGTTTTGCAACTACTACTGAACCCTTAAATCGTCTCTTACGTAAAAATCAAGTGTGGATTTGGGAGAAAGAGCAGGCCGACGCTTTTGATGAAATTCGTCGTTGCCTCTCAACAGCTCCAACTCTCGCGTGTCCCGATTTTTCACTAAAGTTCGTGTTGCAAACCGATGCGAGTATCGTAGGTCTAGGTGCCGTGCTGACCCAATCTCCCGGTGATGTAGAACACGTGATTGCCTACGCAAGTAGAACCTTGACCGATGCGGAACGCAAGTATTCAGTTACGGAACTCGAATGCCTTGCCGTCATCTGGTCAATCCAGAAATTTAGACCGTATATTGAAGGCTATCACTTCACTGTTATTACTGATCACAATAGTCTAAGGTGGCTCCATAACCAGAAAAATCCCACTGGCCGATTAGCCAGATGGTCGCTCGAGCTACTAGGGTATGATTTTGACATAGTTTATCGGAAAGGTGCACTTAACCATGTGCCAGATGCGTTATCTCGGATTCCCGAACATGAGATCGAAGCTAGTGCAGCTATTATCCCGCAGCGTATTCCGTGGTACGACAAAAGGAAGACGGATGTAGAGAATTTTCCAAAACGCTTCCCGGATTGGAAAATCGAAGGTGACCACTTGTATTTTTATCGACCTAATCCTGTTATCGGAACTACAATAAACGATCTAAACGCGTGGAAATTAGTGATCCCGAATGATCAACGCACACCAGTCTTAAACGAGGCACACGATGAACCGCAATCCGGACATTTAGGCATTGATAAAACGTATAAAAGAATCGCTATCACTTACTATTGGCCCGGAATGTTCCGTGACGTTACCCGCTATGTTAGGTCCTGTGACGTCTGCCAACGTAGTAAGGTGGAGCAAGCTGCTCCCACCGGCCACATGGGTAGACGCGTTGTTGAAGAACCATGGCTAGTAGTAGCTATGGATATTATGGGTCCCTTACCATCTAGCAAATCCGGTTTTACGTATATCCTTGTTATTCAAGATTTATTCACCAAGTGGATTGAATGTTGCGCCCTTAGAAAAGCCACTGGCAAAAATATTCGCGATGCGTTCGAGGAAAACGTCGTTAACCGATGGGGTGTCCCGCGAGTATTATTAACTGATAATGGTACCGAATTTAATAATAAGACCGTTAAAGAATTATGCGAAACTTTACATATCAAACATACCACAACACCGCCGTATCACCCGCAGGCAAATCCCGTCGAACGGGTAAATCGCGTACTAAAAACAATGATAATCGCTTTTCTCGAATTCGATCATCGCGACTGGGATTTACATTTATCCGACTTCCGGTTTGCTTACAATACAGCGCATCATTCGTCTCTAGAGACCAGTCCCGCTTTCCTAAACCTAGGCCGAGTCCCGCGAGCTGTGAACTCCTTAAGAACGCAACTCGAGGGTGATCCCGAAATCGTGCCACAGCCCCCGCAACTCTGGGCTGAACGAATGCAGCGAATGCAATTACTTCGCGAATGGGTTACGGAAAATCTGGAAAACGCTCACACGAGACAAGCTGGATATTACAATCTTTGCAAAAGACCTGAACGCTTCGCGGAAGGGGACATCGTTCTGAAGCGACAACATACCATGTCCTCGGCGACACAACATGTTGCCGCGAAACTGGCTAAGAAATTCCACGGGCCGTTCCAGATCATTCGACTACTATCTCCTGTTGTCTGTGAACTTGGTGAATTGGGAAATAGAAAAGTAGTTGGGATAGCGCATGTAAAAGACTTGAAATATTATCATGACTCTGCTTAATTTTCCCCGCATAGGCGTTTCTTTTATTTTTTTTTGTATTCCCGAACATCTGTAAGATGTTTTTTGGGTCCGACGAAGACCTCTCGGTCGCCTGGCCATACATCCAGCGACACGAGTTGTTAATTCGCCGGCTCCTACATCAACACCCGGACCTCGAGAGAGATCTGAACGCCGGTGTCATCGCCGCTAAGGAGGCTCGCGAGCGGAGAGCACAAAGAGCTGCGGAACATGGGGTCATCCATGAGGTTTTGGATGCCCACGATGCAGGCACGCAAACCGACCCACCAGCGACGAGGAATCAGTCGACCCAATGTCGCTACATCCCGGGCACCCAAGATCAGGCCGTCCAAGTAGACGTCGCCCGGAACCAGGCGGACAAACAAACGCAGGCCAACCGGCGAACGGTTCGCTTCGACACAGAAGCGACATACTTTCCGCCGGCAGATGCCGAACCAGTGGAAATGTCGACACAAACCGAAGATCCGACCTTCGACGAACGCCGATCGCGTTATGGCTCTCCACCGCCTCCGGCCAAGGATGTGTCGCCACCGCCTAAACGACGGGAAAGCGAGCCAATGCCGTCCACCAGCCGAGCACCACCGCCGGTTCGAGCTCCAGCCACTTCTACCTCACCCGACACCCGACGCCCCGAACGGCAATTACCAACTATGCGACCGTCACTCGTAGCCACCACGATAGCCTCGAGTCCCGCAACCGCGTCCTCGACTACCTCGCGACCTGCCGCTGCTTCCTCCACCTCCAGCTCGCGCCGATCAACAAAACCGTGTTGGAACTGCGATCGACCAGGTCACTTGCTACCAGAGTGTCCGTACCCGAAGCGCGTGGTGTGCAAACGGTGCGGCCACAAGGGTACGAAGGTTAGCGAATGCCCAAATTGTTCGGCGACCTATCATCCCGACCAAGTAATCCCGTCTATCGCGAGGAACCGCGCCCTGCGACAAGCAGCGAGAAGGCGAGACCCGTATAACCTTCCCGATGAGGCCTTCCAATTCCAACCTCCGGACAGGCGTCATTAAGTCATTTCTTTTCGTATTCCCGATCTTTTCTTTTTTTTTCTGTATTCCCGTTCTTTTTTTTTATTTTTATTTGTTAACTTCACTTTTCGGACCAATATTCAAAATTTTGTAAATTTAACGTTATTCCCGTCAGCTCAGCTGAGAATTTTTTTTTAATATTCATGAACCATTATTCCCGTCAACCATAAGTTGAGAGACAATAGTCGCTTTTAGTTTTCAAAATTTTATTTCGGCCAGTATTTCAAAATTCCGTTTATTTAGAGTCACTCCGTTAACAGAACATCGTTTACCTAGCGAAACTATCATTCCGAACTGTCTAATCGTAGAACATAACTCCTGTGAACCAGCGTAAAACTCTAATAATCTGTCATCTAGTTTATAATTTAACGTCATCTTCACCTTGTTACTTCGGTAACTTTGTCAAATAAATTTTGCGAAATGGTGTCCCGAGAATTATTTAAACCCGAATTAAAATAACCAAAGCGAAAACGACACGATTCGATATCCCGAACACTAAAACACCTAAGCAAACTCAATTCTCAACTCCGTAGATTTTTAAAAAACCGTAAAGATAAATTTCGTAGCTATTTCTAGTTAGTGCCTACCTCACATGCTCCAAGGACGTTTTGTTAGTTTCGAGTCAGTCATGTATCTTAGTAAAAAATCTGTTCTCAAATTTAGTGGAATTACGCACTCCAACCAAAACCACAGATATATCGCTAAGGTTTGTCATGAAACAAGTCTTAACCAACCTCGGGAAGGAGAGTCTACCACTCCCCCTCCTGTAGGAGGGTAGGGTTGTGACGTTGCATTTTCGCAACACGTCACAAGGGTCGTAATTCGCGGCTAAAAGTCGTGAGGGCGGAAGGTTCCGGAGAGTATGCGACAGATCTTAGGTTAAAGTACGCTCAATTAGTAGACTATTTATTATTTTCTTTTTTGCTGAGTTTTGTTTTATGGAATATTGTAAACCTCGGAACTTGGGAAGAAGACATCGCATGGACGTCGAGGGATTTCGACGTCTGGGATTAAGGTTCTTCCCGAAGAATCGAGTTTTGGATCGAGATTCCCGTTGTTCTTCAGCCTTTTCTGGAAGATATCACTCCGTTACTCCCGGTTGTGGATGCCACTGGAGCGGTAGAACAAGGATGGCTCCCTGAGCCAGCTCCTCCCGTTCCCGAAGATTCATCAGCCTGGGGCTGAACCACCACCGTCAACCACTTCTGGACGTCTCGGCGATGGTCGAATAGAGCAGTGTGAACTGAGTAGCACGTAAATGCTTCCCGTCGCCGATGACCAATCGACCTGGTGTCGAGCTAGACTTCACCATCGGCTTTCCCGGCGTCATCCTACTACTGGTGTTACCCAAGAAAGGTCCCGGTAGAAGAAGATGCAACCGTGTGATGCAAGCCTGGCTGTAAGCTTTCCACACCGCACATGGGGAATCTTTGGATGCGGATCCGGTTCGTGGGGCATCAAGATTCCGCCAGATCCTCTGTCTGGTCCGTTTTTCCCGTTAGAACGCAGCCAGAGTGCACTTCGCCAGATGATGTTCCCGGGGAGTCCCCAAGACGAGAACCAGGGGAGACGAGAGCGAAGAGCCAGCTAACAACATTTGAATCCTCCCGCCGAGTTGTTACAACGCGCCAAAGTCCCGAGCGCCACTCAAGCTATGTTGAAACGAGCTGACGCGACCCGCCACCAACCTACCGGGGCGGGAAGCTCTACGCTCGGTTTTGGGTCTCAACTCAACTCAAAAACTGAGGATCGCCGAAATTATAAAAGGAAGAACAACGAGGAAATCTGCCTACTTCTACGCTCGTCCGTCATCACGACTACAAGCTAAGAATCTTCGTCCCGTCTCAAGCGAGAATCTCCCGAACAGTTCCCGGAAAAGTTCCCGAGAGTTTAGTTATATATTGTGTTTTTCTTCTTTTCTTAATCTTATTATTGTATAGAGCCAGTTTTCTTTGAACATTTAATTAGTTATTTAGTATATTTTTGTGAGGTTCACGAATTTATTCATCTTTAAGGTAAGACCTTTTTCTTGTACGACCACGAGTCTATCCCGATTCCCGTTTAGTTCATTTTAGCTAATGTTCTAGTTAATATTTGAGATTTAGAGTGACGTAGTTCACGATTAGGGTACGTTAAGTCCTTAGACTTCGTCCCGGTTACTTTGTATAGTTTTGTCTGATTAAAAACGGAATCCCGGATTGACTCACGGTTAGCGAATTATTTGTGGATCTTTTCTTGCTTGATTATAGTATAAATTTCTCTAGAATCCTTTCTTTGCTTATTTTTGTAGTGTAATGCGTAAATTTCTCTAATTTGAGCATGTGATTTAGTATCTTTAGTTAAGTTCTATCTGATTTATCTTCTTTTCTGATATCGATTGATCTGTCGAGCGTAACTCCCGGAGCTAGCGAGCGTAGAAGCAAGCCTTTGTTATTTAGTTTGTAGTTTATTTGTTAAGATCGATTTTTAGCCCTAATTTTTGTATAACTTAGAGTCTTTTCTTGCGAGGAAGTACTTTCCTCAGGCTAAAATAGCCTAATTCCCGTAAATTCACGCCTAATATTGTATCGAGCCGAACTGCTGTAAATTTTGTTATATTTAGTTGTATTATTTTTCGAAAATCTAATTCTTGTATATGATTTATTGCTTTCCCGGAATTATCCGAGCCTTTTTCTGAACTATAATTTGCATTGTATAGCTTCTGTTTTCTGATTTATTGTTTGTTAAATTTTGATATTCCCGCATTGATGCTGATTGTTTGATGTTTTTCCCGAATTTATTAATAAATCGGTCATGATTTTGCTTAACTAACCCTGGTTGCTAAATTATTTAGGTGAATCCAGCCACTCTACCTTTCTTGTTTTATTATGTCCTGAGCTATCTGGCACATTCCGCCGTAAACTCTAAATTTTTAGCTTTTCTATAGTTTGAGCGACGTGAAAACGTCTGGCGCCCAACTGATTAATTTTATAGTATTTCTTTGTTAATTAGAGTAAACGCCGAAGGGCACGGTTTTTGAGATTGAACACCTAAAAATCGAAACCACCGTTGCAAATGGCGCCCAACGTGGGGCTACGCCAAAATAATTTTGCCTAAAAAGTAATATTACCTGTAAAAAGCATTATCAGCAACAATCCTGGGAAAAATCAAAAATCCGTGATACAAATAATTAGCGAAATTCAGGTATTTCAGTTATTATCGCAGTCTCGATATATTTAGAATAAGAAAAAAAAAAAAAAAAAAACCCCGATCCGTTGAGAATAGAGTTTAAAAATTTTTTTTTGAGATTTTCGCTTAGGTTCACAATAGTTATCGATAATACGTTACATTAAACAATAGACAGCATCGAACAACGCGCTGCGGTAAACGATAAACAAAGTATTATTGATCTGAATAGGGATTAGCGGATAACAACAAGCGTAACCCTGCGATCGAACGTTATTTTTTTTTCCCGTGTGTTGTGGTATCGTGTTATTAAATTAGCTAACGTTTAATTCAAATTCAAACCTAACCGTTATATGGGACGCCCTTCCTCGGAAGACGCGTGGATTTATTTACTTTCGGCGGAACAGCTACGCTTTGAACTCGGCGAACGTTTACTGTCGCAGCTAGGAACAGTACCTACTTTAAGAGATCGGTTATTACGGTATATAATGTCTCAGAGAGGAGAAAATATTGAAAAGCCTCCAACTCCTACTGGAGATCGTCCCGAAAACGATAACTTTTCTCCCGCGGAAGATCCTACTGTACCGACAGTACCTAACCGAATTCAAATTAACGACGTTACGTACGACAGTCCGCAATCAACAAATAATATTCCACCCGGTAACGTGGGAAATACTACAGCACACACGGAAGAAGTAAACACCGCTAGACCTCCCGAAGGTCAGCCGCCGCTTGATGACAGCCGACAGCATGTCAACAACACTTCCCGTTTTAATAATACTACTATGCGATCCCCTAACAATAACACTAGCGGTTTTCAATTTGTAAATAATGGTTCTCAACCGAATAATGTTAATTTTCAACCGAATAATGCTGGTTCTCATTCTAATAATGCTAATTTTCAACCGATTAATCCGGGTCATCACACGTTTAATTCTGAACCCCCACAACGTTATAGTAACCATCATTCAGAGTTCCCGAATTTTCCGGAACCCGATCCCGAATTTAGACATCACGATCAGTCCCGATTTAATTTTCGTCAGCAAAGCTTTGCACGCGATGGCTTTAATCCTCGCGCGGCACCCTTTCATTTTTCGCCGCGGCCGAATCAAAATAATAACACCTCACCGCATGCCGTCTACGAAGTGATGCGTCGATGGAATTTAAAATTTTCTGGTTCCCGGACCGAAGATTCGGAAGCTTTCCTTCTTCGGTTACAAGAAGGTCAACAATTGTTTAATATTCGAGATAACGATCTTCTTAATTGTATTACTTTCTTTTTGTCTGGTGTTGCCCTTTATTGGTTTCGATCTAAACGTAATACGTGGATTACTTTTCGCGATTTTGAATTTGCTTGGCGTGATAGATTCGGTAACCCTAATCTTCAATTTGCTTTACGCGAAGAAATTAGACGACGCACGCAAGGCGAACACGAACTTGTCGCCGATTATCTCACTTACATGAGAGCGTATTTTGATCGTTTAAGCCCCGTTTGGCCCGAAGAGGAGCAATTGGATTACGCCTATCGTAACCTGCTTCCTCGCTATCAGGTGATGATTAATCGTGACGATATCATGACGTTAGATGAGCTCGAACACCTTGCACGTCGGCTAGAAATTAGTTTTCAAGCCGCTAATAATTATCAGCCACCTCCAACCCCTGAACGGTCATTGATGCCAGAGCTCGCGTATCGCGGTCAGCGTACTTCGGCTCGGCATAACCGTCTGGCCTTAGCTCACCTCCAATTCAATGACGACGAATCGTCCGACGAATCTCCCGAATTATTAAACGCGGTCCAACCACCAAACGATAAAAATAAAAACGCGTCGAAGGATAAATCCCGCAATATCTCCCGTAGAGATAAAAATAATAAAAGCAAATCTATGAAAGATCAACTGGCTACCGCAGCTATCACCGATCCCGAGCTACCGTCTAGCTCCCGCGCTACACCGAGTGCCGCTAGTAATCCGTTCTTACCGACTCCCGAAGTTAGAACACCGGAGCGTGATAATAGTTGCTACAATTGCCGAAAACCCGGTCACCGTTGGCCTGAGTGCACCGAACCTCTACGCATCTTCTGCTATAGATGTGGTGGAGATGACGTCACTAAACTAACGTGTCCTCGTTGTTCGGGAAACGCTCAAAGGAGCCGTTAACGCGGGCTATCGCGGACTCCCATAAAATGCCCGGAAACAAAGACAGCGACAATAACAATCCTGTACAGTTGCCGGATTATGACATTGCGTTCTGTAGTCCAGTACATTCGCGTGATAAAATTTCGCTCTTATTCCTAACTTTAAAAATTCACGGAACTCCCATAAAATCTCTATTTGACTGTGGCTCTTCCCGCACCTTTTTAAACGCGGAAACCGAAAGTCTATTGAAAAGACTGGGTTTTATTATCACCAAATCCCGATCTATTCCCGTATTAATGGCTGCAGGTCAAGAGGCCGAAGTCACCGGCGAAGTAATCATTCCCGTAGAATTGCAAGGAATAACTCGCGATATTTCCGCGCGGATCATTCCCGATTTAAGTTTTTCATGTATACTCGGATTAGATTTCATTAAACTTTTTCAAATAGTGGTCGATTTTCCTACTTCAACTTGGTATTTTCGAGATAATTCTGTTAACCAATTTAATTTCGAGACCTCCTTGCCTACCCCTACTTCACAATGTCACGGTATCGTAACCTTGACGGATACTCAGTCGGTCGAATTAAAATCTTTATTAAACAAAGAAATTCCACCTACTACGGATGTTATCGGAGTTACTCCGCTGACTACTCATCGTATCGATGTAGGTGATCACCCTCCGATTAGGCAACGATCGTACCGCGTATCCCCCGCGATTCAAACTGCAATAGATCAGGAGGTAGACAAAATGCTTAAAGCAGGAATTATTGAGCCATCGCGAAGCGCGTGGGCTAGTCCCATTGTCATGGTAAAGAAGCCCAATGGATCGTATAGATTTTGCATTGACTTCCGAAAAGTCAACAGCGTATCCAAAAAAGACGCGTACCCTCTCCCGCGAATGGATAATATCCTGGATAAACTTAGATTAGCTCGATATATTTCCACCATTGATTTAAGCCAAGCCTATTTTCAAATTCCCCTCGCTCAAGATAGTAGAGAAGTTACTGCCTTTATCGTTCCCGCTAAAGGTCTCTTTCATTTCACTCGTATGCCTTACGGATTAACTGGAGCACCTGCTACCTTTCAAAGGTTATTAGATCGATTAATTGGACCGGCCATGGATCCCTATGCGTTCGCCTATTTAGACGATATAATTATTGCTACGCAAACTTTTGACGAACACATCCATTGGCTACGGCATGTTTTACGCGTTATTTATCAGGCAGGTTTGACAATTAATCCAGAGAAGTGCGAGTTTTGCTGTTCTGAGGTTAAATATTTAGGCTTTGTTGTAAATCAAAATGGCTTACAAGTAGATCCCGATAAAGTAGCTCCCGTTATTAGTTATCCGGTCCCGAAGACCGTAAAACAAATACGGAGATTTTTAGGTATGGCTTCCTGGTACCGTAGATTCATCCCGAGTTTTGCAACTACTACTGAACCCTTAAATCGTCTCTTACGTAAAAATCAAGTGTGGATTTGGGAGAAAGAGCAGGCCGACGCTTTTGATGAAATTCGTCGTTGCCTCTCAACAGCTCCAACTCTCGCGTGTCCCGATTTTTCACTAAAGTTCGTGTTGCAAACCGATGCGAGTATCGTAGGTCTAGGTGCCGTGCTGACCCAATCTCCCGGTGATGTAGAACACGTGATTGCCTACGCAAGTAGAACCTTGACCGATGCGGAACGCAAGTATTCAGTTACGGAACTCGAATGCCTTGCCGTCATCTGGTCAATCCAGAAATTTAGACCGTATATTGAAGGCTATCACTTCACTGTTATTACTGATCACAATAGTCTAAGGTGGCTCCATAACCAGAAAAATCCCACTGGCCGATTAGCCAGATGGTCGCTCGAGCTACTAGGGTATGATTTTGACATAGTTTATCGGAAAGGTGCACTTAACCATGTGCCAGATGCGTTATCTCGGATTCCCGAACATGAGATCGAAGCTAGTGCAGCTATTATCCCGCAGCGTATTCCGTGGTACGACAAAAGGAAGACGGATGTAGAGAATTTTCCAAAACGCTTCCCGGATTGGAAAATCGAAGGTGACCACTTGTATTTTTATCGACCTAATCCTGTTATCGGAACTACAATAAACGATCTAAACGCGTGGAAATTAGTGATCCCGAATGATCAACGCACACCAGTCTTAAACGAGGCACACGATGAACCGCAATCCGGACATTTAGGCATTGATAAAACGTATAAAAGAATCGCTATCACTTACTATTGGCCCGGAATGTTCCGTGACGTTACCCGCTATGTTAGGTCCTGTGACGTCTGCCAACGTAGTAAGGTGGAGCAAGCTGCTCCCACCGGCCACATGGGTAGACGCGTTGTTGAAGAACCATGGCTAGTAGTAGCTATGGATATTATGGGTCCCTTACCATCTAGCAAATCCGGTTTTACGTATATCCTTGTTATTCAAGATTTATTCACCAAGTGGATTGAATGTTGCGCCCTTAGAAAAGCCACTGGCAAAAATATTCGCGATGCGTTCGAGGAAAACGTCGTTAACCGATGGGGTGTCCCGCGAGTATTATTAACTGATAATGGTACCGAATTTAATAATAAGACCGTTAAAGAATTATGCGAAACTTTACATATCAAACATACCACAACACCGCCGTATCACCCGCAGGCAAATCCCGTCGAACGGGTAAATCGCGTACTAAAAACAATGATAATCGCTTTTCTCGAATTCGATCATCGCGACTGGGATTTACATTTATCCGACTTCCGGTTTGCTTACAATACAGCGCATCATTCGTCTCTAGAGACCAGTCCCGCTTTCCTAAACCTAGGCCGAGTCCCGCGAGCTGTGAACTCCTTAAGAACGCAACTCGAGGGTGATCCCGAAATCGTGCCACAGCCCCCGCAACTCTGGGCTGAACGAATGCAGCGAATGCAATTACTTCGCGAATGGGTTACGGAAAATCTGGAAAACGCTCACACGAGACAAGCTGGATATTACAATCTTTGCAAAAGACCTGAACGCTTCGCGGAAGGGGACATCGTTCTGAAGCGACAACATACCATGTCCTCGGCGACACAACATGTTGCCGCGAAACTGGCTAAGAAATTCCACGGGCCGTTCCAGATCATTCGACTACTATCTCCTGTTGTCTGTGAACTTGGTGAATTGGGAAATAGAAAAGTAGTTGGGATAGCGCATGTAAAAGACTTGAAATATTATCATGACTCTGCTTAATTTTCCCCGCATAGGCGTTTCTTTTTCTTTTTTTTATTCCCGTCTACCCTATTCCCGAGCATCGTCGCTACCATGCTCTTTGGGTCCGACGAGGATCTGGCTGTGGCCTGGCCATATCTCCAACGGCACGAGTTATTGATTCGCCGACTGCTCCATGAACATCGAGACCTCGAGCGGGATATGAGGGCAAGTATTCTCGCAGTCAATGAAGCCCGAGAATTACGAGCCCAGAGGGCCGCCGAACATGGCACAGTACGCGAACTCCCGGATAGCCGCGAGACCGGAACCCAGACGGACCCACCGAGTGTCAGAGACCAATCGACCCAGTGTCGATACATCCCGGGTACGCGCGATCAAGCGGTACAAGTAAATGTGGTTCGCAACAAAGCCAACAAACAGACACAGGCGAATCGACGCAACGTCAGCTTCAACAACGACGTCACGTTCTTCCCGCCGGAAGACGTCGAGCCGGTGGAGATGTCCACTCAGACTGAGGCTCCGACCTTCGGGGAGCAGCGATCCCGTTACGGCTCTCCACCACCTCGGGATAGAGACCCGTCTCCATCCCCGAGATCGCATGGGGAAGATCCAGAGCCGTCTACTAGCCGAACACCACCACCACCAGTTCGCGCACCTGCTACGTCTACGACAACCTCCTCGACGCCAACCTCGTCAACCAACCGACGCCCAGGACACCCGTTGCCCACGATGCGACCGTCGCTCGTCGCGAAGACAATCGCTTCAAGTCCGGCAACCGCGTCCGCGACCACCACACGACCGGTCTCCGCTACCTCGACCACCCCTAGCTCGCGTAGACCCGCCAAGCCTTGCTGGAACTGCGACAGACCGGGTCACTTGCTTCCCGAATGCCCGCACCCGAGACGCATAGTGTGCAAGCGTTGCGGCCGTAAAGGCGTTAAAGTGAGCGAGTGTCCGAATTGTTCCGCGGACTACTCCCCGGACCAAGTTATCCCGTCTATAGCCAGGAACCGCGCACTCAGACAGGCGGCTAGGAGAAGGAATCCCTACGACCTTCCCGATGATGCCTTCCAATTTCGATCACCGGACAGGCGTCACTGAGTCAGTTCTTTTCGTTATTCCCGATCTTTTCTTTTCTTTTTTTCTGTATTCCCGTTCTTTTTTTTTATTTTTATTTGTTAACTTCACTTTTCGGACCAATATTCAAAATTTTGTAAATTTAACGTTATTCCCGTCAGCTCAGCTGAGAATTTTTCTTTATTATTCATGAACCATTATTCCCGTCAACCATAAGTTGAGAGACAATAGTCGCTTTTAGTTTTCAAAATTTTATTTCGGCCAGTATTTCAAAATTCCGTTTATTTAGAGTCACTCCGTTAACAGAACATCGTTTACCTAGCGAAACTATCATTCCGAACTGTCTAATCGTAGAACATAACTCCTGTGAACCAGCGTAAAACTCTAATAATCTGTCATCTAGTTTATAATTTAACGTCATCTTCACCTTGTTACTTCGGTAACTTTGTCAAATAAATTTTGCGAAATGGTGTCCCGAGAATTATTTAAACCCGAATTAAAATAACCAAAGCGAAAACGACACGATTCGATATCCCGAACACTAAAACACCTAAGCAAACTCAATTCTCAACTCCGTAGATTTTTAAAAAACCGTAAAGATAAATTTCGTAGCTATTTCTAGTTAGTGCCTACCTCACATGCTCCAAGGACGTTTTGTTAGTTTCGAGTCAGTCATGTATCTTAGTAAAAATCTGTTCTCAAATTTAGTGGAATTACGCACTCCAACCAAAACCACAGATATATCGCTAAGGTTTGTCATGAAACAAGTCTTAACCAACCTCGGGAAGGAGAGTCTACCACTCCCCCTCCTGTAGGAGGGTAGGGTTGTGACGTTGCATTTTCGCAACACGTCACAAGGGTCGTAATTCGCGGCTAAAAGTCGTGAGGGCGGAAGGTTCCGGAGAGTATGCGACAGATCTTAGGTTAAAGTACGCTCAATTAGTAGACTATTTATTATTTTCTTTTTTGCTGAGTTTTGTTTTATGGAATATTGTAAACCTCGGAACTTGGGAAGAAGACATCGCATGGACGTCGAGGGATTTCGACGTCTGGGATTAAGGTTCTTCCCGAAGAATCGAGTTTTGGATCGAGATTCCCGTTGTTCTTCAGCCTTTTCTGGAAGATATCACTCCGTTACTCCCGGTTGTGGATGCCACTGGAGCGGTAGAACAAGGATGGCTCCCTGAGCCAGCTCCTCCCGTTCCCGAAGATTCATCAGCCTGGGGCTGAACCACCACCGTCAACCACTTCTGGACGTCTCGGCGATGGTCGAATAGAGCAGTGTGAACTGAGTAGCACGTAAATGCTTCCCGTCGCCGATGACCAATCGACCTGGTGTCGAGCTAGACTTCACCATCGGCTTTCCCGGCGTCATCCTACTACTGGTGTTACCCAAGAAAGGTCCCGGTAGAAGAAGATGCAACCGTGTGATGCAAGCCTGGCTGTAAGCTTTCCACACCGCACATGGGGAATCTTTGGATGCGGATCCGGTTCGTGGGGCATCAAGATTCCGCCAGATCCTCTGTCTGGTCCGTTTTTCCCGTTAGAACGCAGCCAGAGTGCACTTCGCCAGATGATGTTCCCGGGGAGTCCCCAAGACGAGAACCAGGGGAGACGAGAGCGAAGAGCCAGCTAACAACATTTGAATCCTCCCGCCGAGTTGTTACAACGCGCCAAAGTCCCGAGCGCCACTCAAGCTATGTTGAAGCGAGCTGACGCGACCCGCCACCAACCTACCGGGGCGGGAAGCTCTACGCTCGGTTTTGGGTCTCAACTCAACTCAAAAACTGAGGATCGCCGAAATTATAAAAGGAAGAACAACGAGGAAATCTGCCTACTTCTACGCTCGTCCGTCATCACGACTACAAGCTAAGAATCTTCGTCCCGTCTCAAGCGAGAATCTCCCGAACAGTTCCCGGAAAAGTTCCCGAGAGTTTAGTTATATATTGTGTTTTTCTTCTTTTCTTAATCTTATTATTGTATAGAGCCAGTTTTCTTTGAACATTTAATTAGTTATTTAGTATATTTTTGTGAGGTTCACGAATTTATTCATCTTTAAGGTAAGACCTTTTTCTTGTACGACCACGAGTCTATCCCGATTCCCGTTTAGTTCATTTTAGCTAATGTTCTAGTTAATATTTGAGATTTAGAGTGACGTAGTTCACGATTAGGGTACGTTAAGTCCTTAGACTTCGTCCCGGTTACTTGGTATAGTTTTGGTTTGATTAAAAACGGAATCCCGGATTGACTCACGGTTAGCGAATTATTTGTGGATCTTTTCTTGCTTGATTATAGTATAAATTTCTCTAGAATCCTTTCTTTGCTTATTTTTGTAGTGTAATGCGTAAATTTCTCTAATTTGAGCATGTGATTTAGTATCTTTAGTTAAGTTCTATCTGATTTATCTTCTTTTCTGATATCGATTGATCTGTCGAGCGTAACTCCCGGAGCTAGCGAGCGTAGAAGCAAGCCTTTGTTATTTAGTTTGTAGTTTATTTGTTAAGATCGATTTTTAGCCCTAATTTTTGTATAACTTAGAGTCTTTTCTTGCGAGGAAGTACTTTCCTCAGGCTAAAATAGCCTAATTCCCGTAAATTCACGCCTAATATTGTATCGAGCCGAACTGCTGTAAATTTTGTTATATTTAGTTGTATTATTTTTCGAAAATCTAATTCTTGTATATGATTTATTGCTTTCCCGGAATTATCCGAGCCTTTTTCTGAACTATAATTTGCATTGTATAGCTTCTGTTTTCTGATTTATTGTTTGTTAAATTTTGATATTCCCGCATTGATGCTGATTGTTTGATGTTTTTCCCGAATTTATTAATAAATCGGTCATGATTTTGCTTAACTAACCCTGGTTGCTAAATTATTTAGGTGAATCCAGCCACTCTACCTTTCTTGTTTTATTATGTCCTGAGCTATCTGGCACATTCCGCCGTAAACTCTAAATTTTTAGCTTTTCTATAGTTTGAGCGACGTGAAAACGTCTGGCGCCCAACTGATTAATTTTATAGTATTTCTTTGTTAATTAGAGTAAACGCCGAAGGGCACGGTTTTTGAGATTGAACACCTAAAAATCGAAACCACCGTTGCAAATGGCGCCCAACGTGGGGCTACGCCAAAATAATTTTGCCTAAAAAGTAATATTACCTGTAAAAAGCATTATCAGCAACAATCCTGGGAAAAATCAAAAATCCGTGATACAAATAATTAGCGAAATTCAGGTATTTCAGTTATTATCGCAGTCTCGATACATTTAGAATAAGAAAAAAAAAAAAAAAAAAAAAACCCCGATCCGTTGAGAATAGAGTTTAAAAATTTTTTTTGAGATTTTCGCTTAGGTTCACAATAGTTATCGATAATACGTTACATTAAACAATAGACAGCATCGAACAACGCGCTGCGGTAAACGATAAACAAAGTATCAACGATCTGAATAGGGATTAGCGGATAACAACAAGCGTAACCCTGCGATCGAACGTTATTTTTTTTTTCCCGTGTGTTGTGGTATCGTGTTATTAAATTAGCTAACGTTTAATTCAAATTCAAACCTAACCGTTATATGGGACGCCCTTCCTCGGAAGACGCGTGGATTTATTTACTTTCGGCGGAACAGCTACGCTTTGAACTCGGCGAACGTTTACTGTCGCAGCTAGGAACAGTACCTAGTTTAACAGATCGGTTACTACGGTATATAATGTCTCAGAGAGGAGAAAATATTGAAAAGCCTCCAACTCCTACTGGAGATCGTCCCGAAAACGATAACTTTTCTCCCGCGGAAGATCCTACTGTACCGACAGTACCTAACCGAATTCAAATTAACGACGTTACGTACGACAGTCCGCAATCAACAAATAATATTCCACCCGGTAACGTGGGAAATAATACAGCACACACGGAAGAAGTAAACACCGCTAGACCTCCCGAAGGTCAGCCGCCGCTTGATGACAGCCGACAGCATGTCAACAACACTTCCCGTTTTAATAATACTACTATGCGATCCCCTAACAATAACACTAGCGGTTTTCAATTTGTAAATAATGGTTCTCAACCGAATAATGTTAATTTTCAACCGAATAATGCTGGTTCTCATTCTAATAATGCTAATTTTCAACCGATTAATCCTGGTCATCACACGTTTAATTCTGAACCCCCACAACGTTATAGTAACCATCATTCAGAGTTCCCGAATTTTCCGGAACCCGATCCCGAATTTAGACATCACGATCAGTCCCGATTTAATTTTCGTCAGCAAAGCTTCGCACGCGATGGCTTTAATCCTCGCGCGGCACCCTTTCATTTTTCGCCGCGGCCGAATCAAAATAATAACACCTCACCGCATGCCGTCTACGAAGTGATGCGTCGATGGAATTTAAAATTTTCTGGTTCCCGGACCGAAGATTCGGAGGCTTTTCTTCTTCGGTTACAAGAAGGTCAACAATTGTTTAATATTCGAGATAACGATCTTCTTAATTGTATTACTTTCTTTTTGTCTGGTGTTGCCCTTCATTGGTTTCGATCTAAACGTAATACGTGGATTACTTTTCGCGATTTTGAATTTGCTTGGCGTGATAGATTCGGTAACCCTAATCTTCAATTTGCTTTACGCGAAGAAATTAGACGACGCACGCAAGGCGAACACGAACTTGTCGCCGATTATCTCACTTACATGAGAGCGTATTTTGATCGTTTAAGCCCCGTTTGGCCCGAAGAGGAGCAATTGGATTACGCCTATCGTAACCTGCTTCCTCGCTATCAGGTGATGATTAATCGTGACGATATCATGACGTTAGATGAGCTCGAACACCTTGCACGTCGGCTAGAAATTAGTTTTCAAGCCGCTAATAATTATCAGCCACCTCCAACCCCTGAACGGTCATTGATGCCAGAGCTCGCGTATCGCGGTCAGCGTACTTCGGCTCGGCATAACCGTCTGGCCTTAGCTCACCTCCAACTCAATGACGACGAATCGTCCGACGAATCTCCCGAATTATTAAACGCGGTCCAACCACCGAACGATAAAATTAAAAACGCGTCGAAGGATAAATCCCGCAATATCTCCCGTAGAGATAAAAATAATAAAAGCAAATCTATGAAAGATCAACCGGCTACCGCAGCTATCACCGATCCCGAGCTACCGTCTAGCTCCCGCGCTACACCGAGTGCCGCTAGTAATCCGTTCTTACCGACTCCCGAAGTTAGAACACCGGAGCGTGATAATAGTTGCTACAATTGCCGAAAACCCGGTCACCGTTGGCCTGAGTGCACCGAACCTCTACGCATCTTCTGCTATAGATGTGGTCGAGATGACGTCACTAAACTAACGTGTCCTCGTTGTTCGGGAAACGCTCAAAGGAGCCGTTAACGCGGGCTATCGCGGACTCCCATAAAATGCCCGGAAACAAAGACAGCGACAATAACAATCCTGTACAGTTGCCGGATTATGACATTGCGTTCTGTAGTCCAGTACATTCGCGTGATAAAATTTCGCTCTTATTCCTAACTTTAAAAATTCACGGAACTCCCATAAAATCTCTATTTGACTGTGGCTCTTCCCGCACCTTTTTAAACGCGGAAACCGAAAGTCTATTGAAAAGACTGGGTTTTATTATCACCAAATCCCGATCTATTCCCGTATTAATGGCTGCAGGTCAAGAGGCCGAAGTCACCGGCGAAGTAATCATTCCCGTAGAATTGCAAGGAATAACTCGCGATATTTCCGCGCGGATCATTCCCGATTTAAGTTTTTCATGTATACTCGGATTAGATTTCATTAAACTTTTTCAAATAGTGGTCGATTTTCCTACTTCAACTTGGTATTTTCGAGATAATTCTGTTAACCAATTTAATTTCGAGACCTCCTTGCCTACCCCTACTTCACAATGTCACGGTATCGTAACCTTGACGGATACTCAGTCGGTCGAATTAAAATCTTTATTAAACAAAGAAATTCCACCTACTACGGATGTTATCGGAGTTACTCCGCTGACTACTCATCGTATCGATGTAGGTGATCACCCTCCGATTAGGCAACGATCGTACCGCGTATCCCCCGCGATTCAAACTGCAATAGATCAGGAGGTAGACAAAATGCTTAAAGCAGGAATTATTGAGCCATCGCGAAGCGCGTGGGCTAGTCCCATTGTCATGGTAAAGAAGCCCAATGGATCGTATAGATTTTGCATTGACTTCCGAAAAGTCAACAGCGTATCCAAAAAAGACGCGTACCCTCTCCCGCGAATGGATAATATCCTGGATAAACTTAGATTAGCTCGATATATTTCCACCATTGATTTAAGCCAAGCCTATTTTCAAATTCCCCTCGCTCAAGATAGTAGAGAAGTTACTGCCTTTATCGTTCCCGCTAAAGGTCTCTTTCATTTCACTCGTATGCCTTACGGATTAACTGGAGCACCTGCTACCTTTCAAAGGTTATTAGATCGATTAATTGGACCGGCCATGGATCCCTATGCGTTCGCCTATTTAGACGATATAATTATTGCTACGCAAACTTTTGACGAACACATCCATTGGCTACGGCATGTTTTACGCGTTATTTATCAGGCAGGTTTGACAATTAATCCAGAGAAGTGCGAGTTTTGCTGTTCTGAGGTTAAATATTTAGGCTTTGTTGTAAATCAAAATGGCTTACAAGTAGATCCCGATAAAGTAGCTCCCGTTATTAGTTATCCGGTCCCGAAGACCGTAAAACAAATACGGAGATTTTTAGGTATGGCTTCCTGGTACCGTAGATTCATCCCGAGTTTTGCAACTACTACTGAACCCTTAAATCGTCTCTTACGTAAAAATCAAGTGTGGATTTGGGAGAAAGAGCAGGCCGACGCTTTTGATGAAATTCGTCGTTGCCTCTCAACAGCTCCAACTCTCGCGTGTCCCGATTTTTCACTAAAGTTCGTGTTGCAAACCGATGCGAGTATCGTAGGTCTAGGTGCCGTGCTGACCCAATCTCCCGGTGATGTAGAACACGTGATTGCCTACGCAAGTAGAACCTTGACCGATGCGGAACGCAAGTATTCAGTTACGGAACTCGAATGCCTTGCCGTCATCTGGTCAATCCAGAAATTTAGACCGTATATTGAAGGCTATCACTTCACTGTTATTACTGATCACAATAGTCTAAGGTGGCTCCATAACCAGAAAAATCCCACTGGCCGATTAGCCAGATGGTCGCTCGAGCTACTAGGGTATGATTTTGACATAGTTTATCGGAAAGGTGCACTTAACCATGTGCCAGATGCGTTATCTCGGATTCCCGAACATGAGATCGAAGCTAGTGCAGCTATTATCCCGCAGCGTATTCCGTGGTACGACAAAAGGAAGACGGATGTAGAGAATTTTCCAAAACGCTTCCCGGATTGGAAAATCGAAGGTGACCACTTGTATTTTTATCGACCTAATCCTGTTATCGGAACTACAATAAACGATCTAAACGCGTGGAAATTAGTGATCCCGAATGATCAACGCACACCAGTCTTAAACGAGGCACACGATGAACCGCAATCCGGACATTTAGGCATTGATAAAACGTATAAAAGAATCGCTATCACTTACTATTGGCCCGGAATGTTCCGTGACGTTACCCGCTATGTTAGGTCCTGTGACGTCTGCCAACGTAGTAAGGTGGAGCAAGCTGCTCCCACCGGCCACATGGGTAGACGCGTTGTTGAAGAACCATGGCTAGTAGTAGCTATGGATATTATGGGTCCCTTACCATCTAGCAAATCCGGTTTTACGTATATCCTTGTTATTCAAGATTTATTCACCAAGTGGATTGAATGTTGCGCCCTTAGAAAAGCCACTGGCAAAAATATTCGCGATGCGTTCGAGGAAAACGTCGTTAACCGATGGGGTGTCCCGCGAGTATTATTAACTGATAATGGTACCGAATTTAATAATAAGACCGTTAAAGAATTATGCGAAACTTTACATATCAAACATACCACAACACCGCCGTATCACCCGCAGGCAAATCCCGTCGAACGGGTAAATCGCGTACTAAAAACAATGATAATCGCTTTTCTCGAATTCGATCATCGCGACTGGGATTTACATTTATCCGACTTCCGGTTTGCTTACAATACAGCGCATCATTCGTCTCTAGAGACCAGTCCCGCTTTCCTAAACCTAGGCCGAGTCCCGCGAGCTGTGAACTCCTTAAGAACGCAACTCGAGGGTGATCCCGAAATCGTGCCACAGCCCCCGCAACTCTGGGCTGAACGAATGCAGCGAATGCAATTACTTCGCGAATGGGTTACGGAAAATCTGGAAAACGCTCACACGAGACAAGCTGGATATTACAATCTTTGCAAAAGACCTGAACGCTTCGCGGAAGGGGACATCGTTCTGAAGCGACAACATACCATGTCCTCGGCGACACAACATGTTGCCGCGAAACTGGCTAAGAAATTCCACGGGCCGTTCCAGATCATTCGACTACTATCTCCTGTTGTCTGTGAACTTGGTGAATTGGGAAATAGAAAAGTAGTTGGGATAGCGCATGTAAAAGACTTGAAATATTATCATGACTCTGCTTAATTTTCCCCGCATAGGCGTTTCTTTTTCTTTTTTTTATTCCCGTCTACCCTATTCCCGAGCATCGTCGCTACCATGCTCTTTGGGTCCGACGAGGATCTGGCTGTGGCCTGGCCATATCTCCAACGGCACGAGTTATTGATTCGCCGACTGCTCCATGAACATCGAGACCTCGAGCGGGATATGAGGGCAAGTATTCTCGCAGTCAATGAAGCCCGAGAATTACGAGCCCAGAGGGCCGCCGAACATGGCACAGTACGCGAACTCCCGGATAGCCGCGAGACCGGAACCCAGACGGACCCACCGAGTGTCAGAGACCAATCGACCCAGTGTCGATACATCCCGGGTACGCGCGATCAAGCGGTACAAGTAAATGTGGTTCGCAACAAAGCCAACAAACAGACACAGGCGAATCGACGCAACGTCAGCTTCAACAACGACGTCACGTTCTTCCCGCCGGAAGACGTCGAGCCGGTGGAGATGTCCACTCAGACTGAGGCTCCGACCTTCGGGGAGCAGCGATCCCGTTACGGCTCTCCACCACCTCGGGATAGAGACCCGTCTCCATCCCCGAGATCGCATGGGGAAGATCCAGAGCCGTCTACTAGCCGAACACCACCACCACCAGTTCGCGCACCTGCTACGTCTACGACAACCTCCTCGACGCCAACCTCGTCAACCAACCGACGCCCAGGACACCCGTTGCCCACGATGCGACCGTCGCTCGTCGCGAAGACAATCGCTTCAAGTCCGGCAACCGCGTCCGCGACCACCACACGACCGGTCTCCGCTACCTCGACCACCCCTAGCTCGCGTAGACCCGCCAAGCCTTGCTGGAACTGCGACAGACCGGGTCACTTGCTTCCCGAATGCCCGCACCCGAGACGCATAGTGTGCAAGCGTTGCGGCCGTAAAGGCGTTAAAGTGAGCGAGTGTCCGAATTGTTCCGCGGACTACTCCCCGGACCAAGTTATCCCGTCTATAGCCAGGAACCGCGCACTCAGACAGGCGGCTAGGAGAAGGAATCCCTACGACCTTCCCGATGATGCCTTCCAATTTCGATCACCGGACAGGCGTCACTGAGTCAGTTCTTTTCGTTATTCCCGATCTTTTCTTTTCTTTTTTTCTGTATTCCCGTTCTTTTTTTTTATTTTTATTTGTTAACTTCACTTTTCGGACCAATATTCAAAATTTTGTAAATTTAACGTTATTCCCGTCAGCTCAGCTGAGAATTTTTCTTTATTATTCATGAACCATTATTCCCGTCAACCATAAGTTGAGAGACAATAGTCGCTTTTAGTTTTCAAAATTTTATTTCGGCCAGTATTTCAAAATTCCGTTTATTTAGAGTCACTCCGTTAACAGAACATCGTTTACCTAGCGAAACTATCATTCCGAACTGTCTAATCGTAGAACATAACTCCTGTGAACCAGCGTAAAACTCTAATAATCTGTCATCTAGTTTATAATTTAACGTCATCTTCACCTTGTTACTTCGGTAACTTTGTCAAATAAATTTTGCGAAATGGTGTCCCGAGAATTATTTAAACCCGAATTAAAATAACCAAAGCGAAAACGACACGATTCGATATCCCGAACACTAAAACACCTAAGCAAACTCAATTCTCAACTCCGTAGATTTTTAAAAAACCGTAAAGATAAATTTCGTAGCTATTTCTAGTTAGTGCCTACCTCACATGCTCCAAGGACGTTTTGTTAGTTTCGAGTCAGTCATGTATCTTAGTAAAAATCTGTTCTCAAATTTAGTGGAATTACGCACTCCAACCAAAACCACAGATATATCGCTAAGGTTTGTCATGAAACAAGTCTTAACCAACCTCGGGAAGGAGAGTCTACCACTCCCCCTCCTGTAGGAGGGTAGGGTTGTGACGTTGCATTTTCGCAACACGTCACAAGGGTCGTAATTCGCGGCTAAAAGTCGTGAGGGCGGAAGGTTCCGGAGAGTATGCGACAGATCTTAGGTTAAAGTACGCTCAATTAGTAGACTATTTATTATTTTCTTTTTTGCTGAGTTTTGTTTTATGGAATATTGTAAACCTCGGAACTTGGGAAGAAGACATCGCATGGACGTCGAGGGATTTCGACGTCTGGGATTAAGGTTCTTCCCGAAGAATCGAGTTTTGGATCGAGATTCCCGTTGTTCTTCAGCCTTTTCTGGAAGATATCACTCCGTTACTCCCGGTTGTGGATGCCACTGGAGCGGTAGAACAAGGATGGCTCCCTGAGCCAGCTCCTCCCGTTCCCGAAGATTCATCAGCCTGGGGCTGAACCACCACCGTCAACCACTTCTGGACGTCTCGGCGATGGTCGAATAGAGCAGTGTGAACTGAGTAGCACGTAAATGCTTCCCGTCGCCGATGACCAATCGACCTGGTGTCGAGCTAGACTTCACCATCGGCTTTCCCGGCGTCATCCTACTACTGGTGTTACCCAAGAAAGGTCCCGGTAGAAGAAGATGCAACCGTGTGATGCAAGCCTGGCTGTAAGCTTTCCACACCGCACATGGGGAATCTTTGGATGCGGATCCGGTTCGTGGGGCATCAAGATTCCGCCAGATCCTCTGTCTGGTCCGTTTTTCCCGTTAGAACGCAGCCAGAGTGCACTTCGCCAGATGATGTTCCCGGGGAGTCCCCAAGACGAGAACCAGGGGAGACGAGAGCGAAGAGCCAGCTAACAACATTTGAATCCTCCCGCCGAGTTGTTACAACGCGCCAAAGTCCCGAGCGCCACTCAAGCTATGTTGAAGCGAGCTGACGCGACCCGCCACCAACCTACCGGGGCGGGAAGCTCTACGCTCGGTTTTGGGTCTCAACTCAACTCAAAAACTGAGGATCGCCGAAATTATAAAAGGAAGAACAACGAGGAAATCTGCCTACTTCTACGCTCGTCCGTCATCACGACTACAAGCTAAGAATCTTCGTCCCGTCTCAAGCGAGAATCTCCCGAACAGTTCCCGGAAAAGTTCCCGAGAGTTTAGTTATATATTGTGTTTTTCTTCTTTTCTTAATCTTATTATTGTATAGAGCCAGTTTTCTTTGAACATTTAATTAGTTATTTAGTATATTTTTGTGAGGTTCACGAATTTATTCATCTTTAAGGTAAGACCTTTTTCTTGTACGACCACGAGTCTATCCCGATTCCCGTTTAGTTCATTTTAGCTAATGTTCTAGTTAATATTTGAGATTTAGAGTGACGTAGTTCACGATTAGGGTACGTTAAGTCCTTAGACTTCGTCCCGGTTACTTGGTATAGTTTTGGTTTGATTAAAAACGGAATCCCGGATTGACTCACGGTTAGCGAATTATTTGTGGATCTTTTCTTGCTTGATTATAGTATAAATTTCTCTAGAATCCTTTCTTTGCTTATTTTTGTAGTGTAATGCGTAAATTTCTCTAATTTGAGCATGTGATTTAGTATCTTTAGTTAAGTTCTATCTGATTTATCTTCTTTTCTGATATCGATTGATCTGTCGAGCGTAACTCCCGGAGCTAGCGAGCGTAGAAGCAAGCCTTTGTTATTTAGTTTGTAGTTTATTTGTTAAGATCGATTTTTAGCCCTAATTTTTGTATAACTTAGAGTCTTTTCTTGCGAGGAAGTACTTTCCTCAGGCTAAAATAGCCTAATTCCCGTAAATTCACGCCTAATATTGTATCGAGCCGAACTGCTGTAAATTTTGTTATATTTAGTTGTATTATTTTTCGAAAATCTAATTCTTGTATATGATTTATTGCTTTCCCGGAATTATCCGAGCCTTTTTCTGAACTATAATTTGCATTGTATAGCTTCTGTTTTCTGATTTATTGTTTGTTAAATTTTGATATTCCCGCATTGATGCTGATTGTTTGATGTTTTTCCCGAATTTATTAATAAATCGGTCATGATTTTGCTTAACTAACCCTGGTTGCTAAATTATTTAGGTGAATCCAGCCACTCTACCTTTCTTGTTTTATTATGTCCTGAGCTATCTGGCACATTCCGCCGTAAACTCTAAATTTTTAGCTTTTCTATAGTTTGAGCGACGTGAAAACGTCTGGCGCCCAACTGATTAATTTTATAGTATTTCTTTGTTAATTAGAGTAAACGCCGAAGGGCACGGTTTTTGAGATTGAACACCTAAAAATCGAAACCACCGTTGCAAATGGCGCCCAACGTGGGGCTACGCCAAAATAATTTTGCCTAAAAAGTAATATTACCTGTAAAAAGCATTATCAGCAACAATCCTGGGAAAAATCAAAAATCCGTGATACAAATAATTAGCGAAATTCAGGTATTTCAGTTATTATCGCAGTCTCGATACATTTAGAATAAGAAAAAAAAAAAAAAAAAAAAAACCCCGATCCGTTGAGAATAGAGTTTAAAAATTTTTTTTGAGATTTTCGCTTAGGTTCACAATAGTTATCGATAATACGTTACATTAAACAATAGACAGCATCGAACAACGCGCTGCGGTAAACGATAAACAAAGTATCAACGATCTGAATAGGGATTAGCGGATAACAACAAGCGTAACCCTGCGATCGAACGTTATTTTTTTTTTCCCGTGTGTTGTGGTATCGTGTTATTAAATTAGCTAACGTTTAATTCAAATTCAAACCTAACCGTTATATGGGACGCCCTTCCTCGGAAGACGCGTGGATTTATTTACTTTCGGCGGAACAGCTACGCTTTGAACTCGGCGAACGTTTACTGTCGCAGCTAGGAACAGTACCTAGTTTAACAGATCGGTTACTACGGTATATAATGTCTCAGAGAGGAGAAAATATTGAAAAGCCTCCAACTCCTACTGGAGATCGTCCCGAAAACGATAACTTTTCTCCCGCGGAAGATCCTACTGTACCGACAGTACCTAACCGAATTCAAATTAACGACGTTACGTACGACAGTCCGCAATCAACAAATAATATTCCACCCGGTAACGTGGGAAATAATACAGCACACACGGAAGAAGTAAACACCGCTAGACCTCCCGAAGGTCAGCCGCCGCTTGATGACAGCCGACAGCATGTCAACAACACTTCCCGTTTTAATAATACTACTATGCGATCCCCTAACAATAACACTAGCGGTTTTCAATTTGTAAATAATGGTTCTCAACCGAATAATGTTAATTTTCAACCGAATAATGCTGGTTCTCATTCTAATAATGCTAATTTTCAACCGATTAATCCTGGTCATCACACGTTTAATTCTGAACCCCCACAACGTTATAGTAACCATCATTCAGAGTTCCCGAATTTTCCGGAACCCGATCCCGAATTTAGACATCACGATCAGTCCCGATTTAATTTTCGTCAGCAAAGCTTCGCACGCGATGGCTTTAATCCTCGCGCGGCACCCTTTCATTTTTCGCCGCGGCCGAATCAAAATAATAACACCTCACCGCATGCCGTCTACGAAGTGATGCGTCGATGGAATTTAAAATTTTCTGGTTCCCGGACCGAAGATTCGGAAGCTTTTCTTCTTCGGTTACAAGAAGGTCAACAATTGTTTAATATTCGAGATAACGATCTTCTTAATTGTATTACTTTCTTTTTGTCTGGTGTTGCCCTTCATTGGTTTCGATCTAAACGTAATACGTGGATTACTTTTCGCGATTTTGAATTTGCTTGGCGTGATAGATTCGGTAACCCTAATCTTCAATTTGCTTTACGCGAAGAAATTAGACGACGCACGCAAGGCGAACACGAACTTGTCGCCGATTATCTCACTTACATGAGAGCGTATTTTGATCGTTTAAGCCCCGTTTGGCCCGAAGAGGAGCAATTGGATTACGCCTATCGTAACCTGCTTCCTCGCTATCAGGTGATGATTAATCGTGACGATATCATGACGTTAGATGAGCTCGAACACCTTGCACGTCGGCTAGAAATTAGTTTTCAAGCCGCTAATAATTATCAGCCACCTCCAACCCCTGAACGGTCATTGATGCCAGAGCTCGCGTATCGCGGTCAGCGTACTTCGGCTCGGCATAACCGTCTGGCCTTAGCTCACCTCCAACTCAATGACGACGAATCGTCCGACGAATCTCCCGAATTATTAAACGCGGTCCAACCACCGAACGATAAAATTAAAAACGCGTCGAAGGATAAATCCCGCAATATCTCCCGTAGAGATAAAAATAATAAAAGCAAATCTATGAAAGATCAACCGGCTACCGCAGCTATCACCGATCCCGAGCTACCGTCTAGCTCCCGCGCTACACCGAGTGCCGCTAGTAATCCGTTCTTACCGACTCCCGAAGTTAGAACACCGGAGCGTGATAATAGTTGCTACAATTGCCGAAAACCCGGTCACCGTTGGCCTGAGTGCACCGAACCTCTACGCATCTTCTGCTATAGATGTGGTCGAGATGACGTCACTAAACTAACGTGTCCTCGTTGTTCGGGAAACGCTCAAAGGAGCCGTTAACGCGGGCTATCGCGGACTCCCATAAAATGCCCGGAAACAAAGACAGCGACAATAACAATCCTGTACAGTTGCCGGATTATGACATTGCGTTCTGTAGTCCAGTACATTCGCGTGATAAAATTTCGCTCTTATTCCTAACTTTAAAAATTCACGGAACTCCCATAAAATCTCTATTTGACTGTGGCTCTTCCCGCACCTTTTTAAACGCGGAAACCGAAAGTCTATTGAAAAGACTGGGTTTTATTATCACCAAATCCCGATCTATTCCCGTATTAATGGCTGCAGGTCAAGAGGCCGAAGTCACCGGCGAAGTAATCATTCCCGTAGAATTGCAAGGAATAACTCGCGATATTTCCGCGCGGATCATTCCCGATTTAAGTTTTTCATGTATACTCGGATTAGATTTCATTAAACTTTTTCAAATAGTGGTCGATTTTCCTACTTCAACTTGGTATTTTCGAGATAATTCTGTTAACCAATTTAATTTCGAGACCTCCTTGCCTACCCCTACTTCACAATGTCACGGTATCGTAACCTTGACGGATACTCAGTCGGTCGAATTAAAATCTTTATTAAACAAAGAAATTCCACCTACTACGGATGTTATCGGAGTTACTCCTCTGACTACTCATCGTATCGATGTAGGTGATCACCCTCCGATTAGGCAACGATCGTACCGCGTATCCCCCGCGATTCAAACTGCAATAGATCAGGAGGTAGACAAAATGCTTAAAGCAGGAATTATTGAGCCATCGCGAAGCGCGTGGGCTAGTCCCATTGTCATGGTAAAGAAGCCCAATGGATCGTATAGATTTTGCATTGACTTCCGAAAAGTCAACAGCGTATCCAAAAAAGACGCGTACCCTCTCCCGCGAATGGATAATATCCTGGATAAACTTAGATTAGCTCGATATATTTCCACCATTGATTTAAGCCAAGCCTATTTTCAAATTCCCCTCGCTCAAGATAGTAGAGAAGTTACTGCCTTTATCGTTCCCGCTAAAGGTCTCTTTCATTTCACTCGTATGCCTTACGGATTAACTGGAGCACCTGCTACCTTTCAAAGGTTATTAGATCGATTAATTGGACCGGCCATGGATCCCTATGCGTTCGCCTATTTAGACGATATAATTATTGCTACGCAAACTTTTGACGAACACATCCATTGGCTACGGCATGTTTTACGCGTTATTTATCAGGCAGGTTTGACCATTAATCCAGAGAAGTGCGAGTTTTGCTGTTCTGAGGTTAAATATTTAGGCTTTGTTGTAAATCAAAATGGCTTACAAGTAGATCCCGATAAAGTAGCTCCCGTTATTAGTTATCCGGTCCCGAAGACCGTAAAACAAATACGGAGATTTTTAGGTATGGCTTCCTGGTACCGTAGATTCATCCCGAGTTTTGCAACTACTACTGAACCCTTAAATCGTCTCCTACGTAAAAATCAAGCGTGGATTTGGGAGAAAGAGCAGGCCGACGCTTTTGATGAAATTCGTCGTTGCCTCTCAACAGCTCCAACTCTCGCGTGTCCCGATTTTTCACTAAAGTTCGTGTTGCAAACCGATGCGAGTATCGTAGGTCTAGGTGCCGTGCTGACCCAATCTCCCGGTGATGTAGAACACGTGATTGCCTACGCAAGTAGAACCTTGACCGATGCGGAACGCAAGTATTCAGTTACGGAACTCGAATGCCTTGCCGTCATCTGGTCAATCCAGAAATTTAGACCGTATATTGAAAGCTATCACTTCACTGTTATTACTGATCACAATAGTCTAAGGTGGCTCCATAACCAGAAAAATCCCACTGGCCGATTAGCCAGATGGTCGCTCGAGCTACTAGGGTATGATTTTGACATAGTTTATCGGAAAGGTGCACTTAACCATGTGCCAGATGCGTTATCTCGGATTCCCGAACATGAGATCGAAGCTAGTGCAGCTATTATCCCGCAGCGTATTCCGTGGTACGACAAAAGGAAGACGGATGTAGAGAATTTTCCAAAACGCTTCCCGGATTGGAAAATCGAAGGTGACCACTTGTATTTTTATCGACCTGATCCTGTTATCGGAACTACAATAAACGATCTAAACGCGTGGAAATTAGTGATCCCGAATGATCAACGCACACCAGTCTTAAACGAGGCACACGATGAACCGCAATCCGGACATTTAGGCATTGATAAAACGTATAAAAGAATCGCTATCACTTACTATTGGCCCGGAATGTTCCGTGACGTTACCCGCTATGTTAGGTCCTGTGACGTCTGCCAACGTAGTAAGGTGGAGCAAGCTGCTCCCACCGGCCACATGGGTAGACGCGTTGTTGAAGAACCATGGCTAGTAGTAGCTATGGATATTATGGGTCCCTTACCATCTAGCAAATCCGGTTTTACGTATATCCTTGTTATTCAAGATTTATTCACCAAGTGGATTGAATGTTGCGCCCTTAGAAAAGCCACTGGCAAAAATATTCGCGATGCGTTCGAGGAAAACGTCGTTAACCGATGGGGTGTCCCGCGAGTATTATTAACTGATAATGGTACCGAATTTAATAATAAGACCGTTAAAGAATTATGCGAAACTTTACATATCAAACATACCACAACACCGCCGTATCACCCGCAGGCAAATCCCGTCGAACGGGTAAATCGCGTACTAAAAACAATGATAATCGCTTTTCTCGAATTCGATCATCGCGACTGGGATTTACATTTATCCGACTTCCGGTTTGCTTACAATACAGCGCATCATTCGTCTCTAGAGACCAGTCCCGCTTTCCTAAACCTAGGCCGAGTCCCGCGAGCTGTGAACTCCTTAAGAACGCAACTCGAGGGTGATCCCGAAATCGTGCCACAGCCCCCGCAACTCTGGGCTGAACGAATGCAGCGAATGCAATTACTTCGCGAATGGGTTACGGAAAATCTGGAAAACGCTCACACGAGACAAGCTGGATATTACAATCTTTGCAAAAGACCTGAACGCTTCGCGGAAGGGGACATCGTTCTGAAGCGACAACATACCATGTCCTCGGCGACACAACATGTTGCCGCGAAACTGGCTAAGAAATTCCACGGGCCGTTCCAGATCATTCGACTACTATCTCCTGTTGTCTGTGAACTTGGTGAATTGGGAAATAGAAAAGTAGTTGGGATAGCGCATGTAAAAGACTTGAAATATTATCATGACTCTGCTTAATTTTCCCCGCATAGGCGTTTCTTTTATTTTTTTTTGTATTCCCGAACATCTGTAAGATGTTTTTTGGGTCCGACGAAGACCTCTCGGTCGCCTGGCCATACATCCAGCGACACGAGTTGTTAATTCGCCGGCTCCTACATCAACACCCGGACCTCGAGAGAGATCTGAACGCCGGTGTCATCGCCGCTAAGGAGGCTCGCGAGCGGAGAGCACAAAGAGCTGCGGAACATGGGGTCATCCATGAGGTTTTGGATGCCCACGATGCAGGCACGCAAACCGACCCACCAGCGACGAGGAATCAGTCGACCCAATGTCGCTACATCCCGGGCACCCAAGATCAGGCCGTCCAAGTAGACGTCGCCCGGAACCAGGCGGACAAACAAACGCAAGCCAACCGGCGAACGGTTCGCTTCGACACAGAAGCGACATACTTTCCGCCGGCAGATGCCGAACCAGTGGAAATGTCGACACAAACCGAAGATCCGACCTTCGACGAACGCCGATCGCGTTATGGCTCTCCACCGCCTCCGGCCAAGGATGTGTCGCCACCGCCTAAACGACGGGAAAGCGAGCCAATGCCGTCCACCAGCCGAGCACCACCGCCGGTTCGAGCTCCAGCCACTTCTACCTCACCCGACACCCGACGCCCCGAACGGCAATTACCAACTATGCGACCGTCACTCGTAGCCACCACGATAGCCTCGAGTCCCGCAACCGCGTCCTCGACTACCTCGCGACCTGCCGCTGCTTCCTCCACCTCCAGCTCGCGCCGATCAACAAAACCGTGTTGGAACTGCGATCGACCAGGTCACTTGCTACCAGAGTGTCCGTACCCGAAGCGCGTGGTGTGCAAACGGTGCGGCCACAAGGGTACGAAGGTTAGCGAATGCCCAAATTGTTCGGCGACCTATCATCCCGACCAAGTAATCCCGTCTATCGCGAGGAACCGCGCCCTGCGACAAGCAGCGAGAAGGCGAGACCCGTATAACCTTCCCGATGAGGCCTTCCAATTCCAACCTCCGGACAGGCGTCATTAAGTCATTTCTTTTCGTATTCCCGATCTTTTCTTTTTTTTCTGTATTCCCGTTCTTTTTTTTTATTTTTATTTGTTAACTTCACTTTTCGGACCAATATTCAAAATTTTGTAAATTTAACGTTATTCCCGTCAGCTCAGCTGAGAATTTTTTTTTAATATTCATGAACCATTATTCCCGTCAACCATAAGTTGAGAGACAATAGTCGCTTTTAGTTTTCAAAATTTTATTTCGGCCAGTATTTCAAAATTCCGTTTATTTAGAGTCACTCCGTTAACAGAACATCGTTTACCTAGCGAAACTATCATTCCGAACTGTCTAATCGTAGAACATAACTCCTGTGAACCAGCGTAAAACTCTAATAATCTGTCATCTAGTTTATATTTTAACGTCATCTTCACCTTGTTACTTCGGTAACTTTGTCAAATAAATTTTGCGAAATGGTGTCACGAGAATTATTTAAATCCGAATTAAAATAACCAAAGCGAAAACGACACGATTCGATATCCCGAACACTAAAACACCTAAGCAAACTCAATTCTCAACTCCGTAGATTTTTAAAAAACCGTAAAGATAAATTTCGTAGCTATTTCTAGTTAGTGCCTACCTCACATGCTCCAAGGACGTTTTGTTAGTTTCGAGTCAGTCATGTATCTTAGTAAAAATCTGTTCTCAAATTTAGTGGAATTACGCACTCCAACCAAAACCACAGATATATCGCTAAGGCTTGTCATGAAACAAGTCTTAACCAACCTCGGGAAGGAGAGTCTACCACTCCCCCTCCTGTAGGAGGGTAGGGTTGTGACGTTGCATTTTTGCAACACGTCACAAGGGTCGTAATTCGCGGTCGAAAAAGTCGTGAGGGCGGAAGGTTCCGGAGAGTATGCGACAGATCTTAGGTTAAAGTACGCTCAATTAGTAGACTATTTATTATTTTCTTTTTTGCTGAGTTTTGTTTTATGGAATATTGTAAACCTCGGAACTTGGGAAGAAGACATCGCATGGACGTCGAGGGATTTCGACGTCTGGGATTAAGGTTCTTCCCGAAGAATCGAGTTTTGGATCGAGATTCCCGTTGTTCTTCAGCCTTTTCTGGAAGATATCACTCCGTTACTCCCGGTTGTGGATGCCACTGGAGCGGTAGAACAAGGATGGCTTCCTGAGCCAGCTCCTCCCGGTCCCGAAGATTCATCAGCCTGGGGCTGAACCACCACCGTCAACCACTTCTGGACGTCTCGGCGATGGTCGAATAGAGCAGTGTGAACTGAGTAGCACGTAAATGCTTCCCGTCGCCGATGACCAATCGACCTGGTGTCGAGCTAGACTTCACCATCGGCTTTCCCGGCGTCATCCTACTACTGGTGTTACCCAAGAAAGGTCCCGGTAGAAGAAGATGCAACCGTGTGATGCAAGCCTGGCTGTAAGCTTTCCACACCGCACATGGGGAATCTTTGGATGCGGATCCGGTTCGTGGGGCATCAAGATTCTGCCAGATCCTCTGTCTGGTCCGTTTTTCACGTTAGAACGCAGCCAGAGTGCACTTCGCCAGATGATGTTCCCGGGGAGTCCCCAAGACGAGAACCAGGGGAGACGAGAGCGAAGAGCCAGCTAACAACATTTGAATCCTCCCGCCGAGTTGTTACAACGCGCCAAAGTCCCGAGCGCCACTCAAGCTATGTTGAAGCGAGCTGACGCGACCCGCCACCAACCTACCGGGGCGGGAAGCTCTACGCTCGGTTTTGGGTCTCAACTCAACTCAAAAACTGAGGATCGCCGAAATTATAAAAGGAAGAACAACGAGGAAATCTGCCTACTTCTACGCTCGTCCGTCATCACGACTACAAGCTAAGAATCTTCGTCCCGTCTCAAGCGAGAATCTCCCGAACAGTTCCCGGAAAAGTTCCCGAGAGTTTAGTTATAGATTGTGTTTTTCTTCTTTTCTTAATCTTATTATTGTATAGAGCCAGTTTTCTTTGAACATTTAATTAGTTATTTAGTATATTTTTGTGAGGTTCACGAATTTATTCATCTTTAAGGTAAGACCTTTTTCTTGTACGACCACGAGTCTATCCCGATTCCCGTTTAGTTCATTTTAGCTAATGTTCTAGTTAATATTTGAGATTTAGAGTGACGTAGTTCACGATTAGGGTACGTTAAGTCCTTAGACTTCGTCCCGGTTACTTTGTATAGTTTTGTCTGATTAAAAACGGAATCCCGGATTGACTCACGGTTAGCGAATTATTTGTGGATCTTTTCTTGCTTGATTATAGTATAAATTTCTCTAGAATCCTTTCTTTGCTTATTTTTGTAGTGTAATGCGTAAATTTCTCTAATTTGAGCATGTGATTTAGTATCTTTAGTTAAGTTCTATCTGATTTATCTTCTTTTCTGATATCGATTGATCTGTCGAGCGTAACTCCCGGAGCTAGCGAGCGTAGAAGCAAGCCTTTGTTATTTAGTTTGTAGTTTATTTGTTAAGATCGATTTTTAGCCCTAATTTTTGTATAACTTAGAGTCTTTTCTTGCGAGGAAGTACTTTCCTCAGGCTAAAATAGCCTAATTCCCGTAAATTCACGCCTAATATTGTATCGAGCCGAACTGCTGTAAATTTTGTTATATTTAGTTGTATTATTTTTCGAAAATCTAATTCTTGTATATGATTTATTGCTTTCCCGGAATTATCCGAGCCTTTTTCTGAACTATAATTTGCATTGTATAGCTTCTGTTTTCTGATTTATTGTTTGTTAAATTTTGATATTCCCGCATTGATGCTGATTGTTTGATGTTTTTCCCGAATTTATTAATAAATCGGTCATGATTTTGCTTAACTAACCCTGGTTGCTAAATTATTTAGGTGAATCCAGCCACTCTACCTTTCTTGTTTTATTATGTCCTGAGCTATCTGGCACATTCCGCCGTAAACTCTAAATTTTTAGCTTTTCTATAGTTTGAGCGACGTGAAAACGTCTGGCGCCCAACTGATTAATTTTATAGTATTTCTTTGTTAATTAGAGTAAACGCCGAAGGGCACGGTTTTTGAGATTGGACACCTAAAAATAAACCACCGTTGCAACGGTGGTTTCGATTTTTAGGTGTTCAATCTCAAAAACCGTGCCCTTCGGCGTTTACTCTAATTAACAAAGAAATACTATAAAATTAATCAGTTGGGCGCCAGACGTTTTCACGTCGCTCAAACTATAGAAAAGCTAAAAATTTAGAGTTTACGGCGGAATGTGCCAGATAGCTCAGGACATAATAAAACAAGAAAGGTAGAGTGGCTGGATTCACCTAAATAATTTAGCAACCAGGGTTAGTTAAGCAAAATCATGACCGATTTATTAATAAATTCGGGAAAAACATCAAACAATCAGCATCAATGCGGGAATATCAAAATTTAACAAACAATAAATCAGAAAACAGAAGCTATACAATGCAAATTATAGTTCAGAAAAAGGCTCGGATAATTCCGGGAAAGCAATAAATCATATACAAGAATTAGATTTTCGAAAAATAATACAACTAAATATAACAAAATTTACAGCAGTTCGGCTCGATACAATATTAGGCGTGAATTTACGGGAATTAGGCTATTTTAGCCTGAGGAAAGTACTTCCTCGCAAGAAAAGACTCTAAGTTATACAAAAATTAGGGCTAAAAATCGATCTTAACAAATAAACTACAAACTAAATAACAAAGGCTTGCTTCTACGCTCGCTAGCTCCGGGAGTTACGCTCGACAGATCAATCGATATCAGAAAAGAAGATAAATCAGATAGAACTTAACTAAAGATACTAAATCACATGCTCAAATTAGAGAAATTTACGCATTACACTACAAAAATAAGCAAAGAAAGGATTCTAGAGAAATTTATACTATAATCAAGCAAGAAAAGATCCACAAATAATTCGCTAACCGTGAGTCAATCCGGGATTCCGTTTTTAATCAGACAAAACTATACAAAGTAACCGGGACGAAGTCTAAGGACTTAACGTACCCTAATCGTGAACTACGTCACTCTAAATCTCAAATATTAACTAGAACATTAGCTAAAATGAACTAAACGGGAATCGGGATAGACTCGTGGTCGTACAAGAAAAAGGTCTTACCTTAAAGATGAATAAATTCGTGAACCTCACAAAAATATACTAAATAACTAATTAAATGTTCAAAGAAAACTGGCTCTATACAATAATAAGATTAAGAAAAGAAGAAAAACACAATCTATAACTAAACTCTCGGGAACTTTTCCGGGAACTGTTCGGGAGATTCTCGCTTGAGACGGGACGAAGATTCTTAGCTTGTAGTCGTGATGACGGACGAGCGTAGAAGTAGGCAGATTTCCTCGTTGTTCTTCCTTTTATAATTTCGGCGATCCTCAGTTTTTGAGTTGAGTTGAGACCCAAAACCGAGCGTAGAGCTTCCCGCCCCGGTAGGTTGGTGGCGGGTCGCGTCAGCTCGTTTCAACATAGCTTGAGTGGCGCTCGGGACTTTGGCGCGTTGTAACAACTCGGCGGGAGGATTCAAATGTTGTTAGCTGGCTCTTCGCTCTCGTCTCCCCTGGTTCTCGTCTTGGGGACTCCCCGGGAACATCATCTGGCGAAGTGCACTCTGGCTGCGTTCTAACGGGAAAAACGGACCAGACAGAGGATCTGGCGGAATCTTGATGCCCCACGAACCGGATCCGCATCCAAAGATTCCCCATGTGCGGTGTGGAAAGCTTACAGCCAGGCTTGCATCACACGGTTGCATCTTCTTCTACCGGGACCTTTCTTGGGTAACACCAGTAGTAGGATGACGCCGGGAAAGCCGATGGTGAAGTCTAGCTCGACACCAGGTCGATTGGTCATCGGCGACGGGAAGCATTTACGTGCTACTCAGTTCACACTGCTCTATTCGACCATCGCCGAGACGTCCAGAAGTGGTTGACGGTGGTGGTTCAGCCCCAGGCTGATGAATCTTCGGGAACGGGAGGAGCTGGCTCAGGGAGCCATCCTTGTTCTACCGCTCCAGTGGCATCCACAACCGGGAGTAACGGAGTGATATCTTCCAGAAAAGGCTGAAGAACAACGGGAATCTCGATCCAAAACTCGATTCTTCGGGAAGAACCTTAATCCCAGACGTCGAAATCCCTCGACGTCCATGCGATGTCTTCTTCCCAAGTTCCGAGGTTTACAATATTCCATAAAACAAAACTCAGCAAAAAAGAAAATAATAAATAGTCTACTAATTGAGCGTACTTTAACCTAAGATCTGTCGCATACTCTCCGGAACCTTCCGCCCTCACGACTTTTAGCCGCGAATTACGACCCTTGTGACGTGTTGCGAAAATGCAACGTCACAACCCTACCCTCCTACAGGAGGGGGAGTGGTAGACTCTCCTTCCCGAGGTTGGTTAAGACTTGTTTCATGACAAACCTTAGCGATATATCTGTGGTTTTGGTTGGAGTGCGTAATTCCACTAAATTTGAGAACAGATTTTTTACTAAGATACATGACTGACTCGAAACTAACAAAACGTCCTTGGAGCATGTGAGGTAGGCACTAACTAGAAATAGCTACGAAATTTATCTTTACGGTTTTTTAAAAATCTACGGAGTTGAGAATTGAGTTTGCTTAGGTGTTTTAGTGTTCGGGATATCGAATCGTGTCGTTTTCGCTTTGGTTATTTTAATTCGGGTTTAAATAATTCTCGGGACACCATTTCGCAAAATTTATTTGACAAAGTTACCGAAGTAACAAGGTGAAGATGACGTTAAATTATAAACTAGATGACAGATTATTAGAGTTTTACGCTGGTTCACAGGAGTTATGTTCTACGATTAGACAGTTCGGAATGATAGTTTCGCTAGGTAAACGATGTTCTGTTAACGGAGTGACTCTAAATAAACGGAATTTTGAAATACTGGCCGAAATAAAATTTTGAAAACTAAAAGCGACTATTGTCTCTCAACTTATGGTTGACGGGAATAATGGTTCATGAATATTAAAAAAAAATTCTCAGCTGAGCTGACGGGAATAACGTTAAATTTACAAAATTTTGAATATTGGTCCGAAAAGTGAAGTTAACAAATAAAAATAAAAAAAAAGAACGGGAATACAGAAAAAAAAAGAAAAGATCGGGAATACGAAAAGAAATGACTTAATGACGCCTGTCCGGAGGTTGGAATTGGAAGGCCTCATCGGGAAGGTTATACGGGTCTCGCCTTCTCGCTGCTTGTCGCAGGGCGCGGTTCCTCGCGATAGACGGGATTACTTGGTCGGGATGATAGGTCGCCGAACAATTTGGGCATTCGCTAACCTTCGTACCCTTGTGGCCGCACCGTTTGCACACCACGCGCTTCGGGTACGGACACTCTGGTAGCAAGTGACCTGGTCGATCGCAGTTCCAACACGGTTTTGTTGATCGGCGCGAGCTGGAGGTGGAGGAAGCAGCGGCAGGTCGCGAGGTAGTCGAGGACGCGGTTGCGGGACTCGAGGCTATCGTGGTGGCTACGAGTGACGGTCGCATAGTTGGTAATTGCCGTTCGGGGCGTCGGGTGTCGGGTGAGGTAGAAGTGGCTGGAGCTCGAACCGGCGGTGGTGCTCGGCTGGTGGACGGCATTGGCTCGCTTTCCCGTCGTTTAGGCGGTGGCGACACATCCTTGGCCGGAGGCGGTGGAGAGCCATAACGCGATCGGCGTTCGTCGAAGGTCGGATCTTCGGTTTGTGTCGACATTTCCACTGGTTCGGCATCTGCCGGCGGAAAGTATGTCGCTTCTGTGTCGAAGCGAACCGTTCGCCGGTTGGCCTGCGTTTGTTTGTCCGCCTGGTTCCGGGCGACGTCTACTTGGACGGCCTGATCTTGGGTGCCCGGGATGTAGCGACATTGGGTCGACTGATTCCTCGTCGCTGGTGGGTCGGTTTGCGTGCCTGCATCGTGGGCATCCAAAACCTCATGGATGACCCCATGTTCCGCAGCTCTTTGTGCTCTCCGCTCGCGAGCCTCCTTAGCGGCGATGACACCGGCGTTCAGATCTCTCTCGAGGTCCGGGTGTTGATGTAGGAGCCGGCGAATTAACAACTCGTGTCGCTGGATGTATGGCCAGGCGACCGAGAGGTCTTCGTCGGACCCAAAAAACATCTTACAGATGTTCGGGAATACAAAAAAAAATAAAAGAAACGCCTATGCGGGGAAAATTAAGCAGAGTCATGATAATATTTCAAGTCTTTTACATGCGCTATCCCAACTACTTTTCTATTTCCCAATTCACCAAGTTCACAGACAACAGGAGATAGTAGTCGAATGATCTGGAACGGCCCGTGGAATTTCTTAGCCAGTTTCGCGGCAACATGTTGTGTCGCCGAGGACATGGTATGTTGTCGCTTCAGAACGATGTCCCCTTCCGCGAAGCGTTCAGGTCTTTTGCAAAGATTGTAATATCCAGCTTGTCTCGTGTGAGCGTTTTCCAGATTTTCCGTAACCCATTCGCGAAGTAATTGCATTCGCTGCATTCGTTCAGCCCAGAGTTGCGGGGGCTGTGGCACGATTTCGGGATCACCCTCGAGTTGCGTTCTTAAGGAGTTCACAGCTCGCGGGACTCGGCCTAGGTTTAGGAAAGCGGGACTGGTCTCTAGAGACGAATGATGCGCTGTATTGTAAGCAAACCGGAAGTCGGATAAATGTAAATCCCAGTCGCGATGATCGAATTCGAGAAAAGCGATTATCATTGTTTTTAGTACGCGATTTACCCGTTCGACGGGATTTGCCTGCGGGTGATACGGCGGTGTTGTGGTATGTTTGATATGTAAAGTTTCGCATAATTCTTTAACGGTCTTATTATTAAATTCGGTACCATTATCAGTTAATAATACTCGCGGGACACCCCATCGGTTAACGACGTTTTCCTCGAACGCATCGCGAATATTTTTGCCAGTGGCTTTTCTAAGGGCGCAACATTCAATCCACTTGGTGAATAAATCTTGAATAACAAGGATATACGTAAAACCGGATTTGCTAGATGGTAAGGGACCCATAATATCCATAGCTACTACTAGCCATGGTTCTTCAACAACGCGTCTACCCATGTGGCCGGTGGGAGCAGCTTGCTCCACCTTACTACGTTGGCAGACGTCACAGGACCTAACATAGCGGGTAACGTCACGGAACATTCCGGGCCAATAGTAAGTGATAGCGATTCTTTTATACGTTTTATCAATGCCTAAATGTCCGGATTGCGGTTCATCGTGTGCCTCGTTTAAGACTGGTGTGCGTTGATCATTCGGGATCACTAATTTCCACGCGTTTAGATCGTTTATTGTAGTTCCGATAACAGGATTAGGTCGATAAAAATACAAGTGGTCACCTTCGATTTTCCAATCCGGGAAGCGTTTTGGAAAATTCTCTACATCCGTCTTCCTTTTGTCGTACCACGGAATACGCTGCGGGATAATAGCTGCACTAGCTTCGATCTCATGTTCGGGAATCCGAGATAACGCATCTGGCACATGGTTAAGTGCACCTTTCCGATAAACTATGTCAAAATCATACCCTAGTAGCTCGAGCGACCATCTGGCTAATCGGCCAGTGGGATTTTTCTGGTTATGGAGCCACCTTAGACTATTGTGATCAGTAATAACAGTGAAGTGATAGCCTTCAATATACGGTCTAAATTTCTGGATTGACCAGATGACGGCAAGGCATTCGAGTTCCGTAACTGAATACTTGCGTTCCGCATCGGTCAAGGTTCTACTTGCGTAGGCAATCACGTGTTCTACATCACCGGGAGATTGGGTCAGCACGGCACCTAGACCTACGATACTCGCATCGGTTTGCAACACGAACTTTAGTGAAAAATCGGGACACGCGAGAGTTGGAGCTGTTGAGAGGCAACGACGAATTTCATCAAAAGCGTCGGCCTGCTCTTTCTCCCAAATCCACACTTGATTTTTACGTAAGAGACGATTTAAGGGTTCAGTAGTAGTTGCAAAACTCGGGATGAATCTACGGTACCAGGAAGCCATACCTAAAAATCTCCGTATTTGTTTTACGGTCTTCGGGACCGGATAACTAATAACGGGAGCTACTTTATCGGGATCTACTTGTAAGCCATTTTGATTTACAACAAAGCCTAAATATTTAACCTCAGAACAGCAAAACTCGCACTTCTCTGGATTAATTGTCAAACCTGCCTGATAAATAACGCGTAAAACATGCCGTAGCCAATGGATGTGTTCGTCAAAAGTTTGCGTAGCAATAATTATATCGTCTAAATAGGCGAACGCATAGGGATCCATGGCCGGTCCAATTAATCGATCTAATAACCTTTGAAAGGTAGCAGGTGCTCCAGTTAATCCGTAAGGCATACGAGTGAAATGAAAGAGACCTTTAGCGGGAACGATAAAGGCAGTAACTTCTCTACTATCTTGAGCGAGGGGAATTTGAAAATAGGCTTGGCTTAAATCAATGGTGGAAATATATCGAGCTAATCTAAGTTTATCCAGGATATTATCCATTCGCGGGAGAGGGTACGCGTCTTTTTTGGATACGCTGTTGACTTTTCGGAAGTCAATGCAAAATCTATACGATCCATTGGGCTTCTTTACCATGACAATGGGACTAGCCCACGCGCTTCGCGATGGCTCAATAATTCCTGCTTTAAGCATTTTGTCTACCTCCTGATCTATTGCAGTTTGAATCGCGGGGGATACGCGGTACGATCGTTGCCTAATCGGAGGGTGATCACCTACATCGATACGATGAGTAGTCAGCGGAGTAACTCCGATAACATCCGTAGTAGGTGGAATTTCTTTGTTTAATAAAGATTTTAATTCGACCGACTGAGTATCCGTCAAGGTTACGATACCGTGACATTGTGAAGTAGGGGTAGGCAAGGAGGTCTCGAAATTAAATTGGTTAACAGAATTATCTCGAAAATACCAAGTTGAAGTAGGAAAATCGACCACTATTTGAAAAAGTTTAATGAAATCTAATCCGAGTATACATGAAAAACTTAAATCGGGAATGATCCGCGCGGAAATATCGCGAGTTATTCCTTGCAATTCTACGGGAATGATTACTTCGCCGGTGACTTCGGCCTCTTGACCTGCAGCCATTAATACGGGAATAGATCGGGATTTGGTGATAATAAAACCCAGTCTTTTCAATAGACTTTCGGTTTCCGCGTTTAAAAAGGTGCGGGAAGAGCCACAGTCAAATAGAGATTTTATGGGAGTTCCGTGAATTTTTAAAGTTAGGAATAAGAGCGAAATTTTATCACGCGAATGTACTGGACTACAGAACGCAATGTCATAATCCGGCAACTGTACAGGATTGTTATTGTCGCTGTCTTTGTTTCCGGGCATTTTATGGGAGTCCGCGATAGCCCGCGTTAACGGCTCCTTTGAGCGTTTCCCGAACAACGAGGACACGTTAGTTTAGTGACGTCATCTCGACCACATCTATAGCAGAAGATGCGTAGAGGTTCGGTGCACTCAGGCCAACGGTGACCGGGTTTTCGGCAATTGTAGCAACTATTATCACGCTCCGGTGTTCTAACTTCGGGAGTCGGTAAGAACGGATTACTAGCGGCACTCGGTGTAGCGCGGGAGCTAGACGGTAGCTCGGGATCGGTGATAGCTGCGGTAGCCGGTTGATCTTTCATAGATTTGCTTTTATTATTTTTATCTCTACGGGAGATATTGCGGGATTTATCCTTCGACGCGTTTTTATTTTTATCGTTTGGTGGTTGGACCGCGTTTAATAATTCGGGAGATTCGTCGGACGATTCGTCGTCATTGAATTGGAGGTGAGCTAAGGCCAGACGGTTATGCCGAGCCGAAGTACGCTGACCGCGATACGCGAGCTCTGGCATCAATGACCGTTCAGGGGTTGGAGGTGGCTGATAATTATTAGCGGCTTGAAAACTAATTTCTAGCCGACGTGCAAGGTGTTCGAGCTCATCTAACGTCATGATATCGTCACGATTAATCATCACCTGATAGCGAGGAAGCAGGTTACGATAGGCGTAATCCAATTGCTCCTCTTCGGGCCAAACGGGGCTTAAACGATCAAAATACGCTCTCATGTAAGTGAGATAATCGGCGACAAGTTCGTGTTCGCCTTGCGTGCGTCGTCTAATTTCTTCGCGTAAAGCAAATTGAAGATTAGGGTTACCGAATCTATCACGCCAAGCAAATTCAAAATCGCGAAAAGTAATCCACGTATTACGTTTAGATCGAAACCAATAAAGGGCAACACCAGACAAAAAGAAAGTAATACAATTAAGAAGATCGTTATCTCGAATATTAAACAATTGTTGACCTTCTTGTAACCGAAGAAGGAAAGCTTCCGAATCTTCGGTCCGGGAACCAGAAAATTTTAAATTCCATCGACGCATCACTTCGTAGACGGCATGCGGTGAGGTGTTATTATTTTGATTCGGCCGCGGCGAAAAATGAAAGGGTGCCGCGCGAGGATTAAAGCCATCGCGTGCAAAGCTTTGCTGACGAAAATTAAATCGGGACTGATCGTGATGTCTAAATTCGGGATCGGGTTCCGGAAAATTCGGGAACTCTGAATGATGGTTACTATAACGTTGTGGGGGTTCAGAATTAAACGTGTGATGACCAGGATTAATCGGTTGAAAATTAGCATTATTAGAATGAGAACCAGCATTATTCGGTTGAAAATTAACATTATTCGGTTGAGAACCATTATTTACAAATTGAAAACCGCTAGTGTTATTGTTAGGGGATCGCATAGTAGTATTATTAAAACGGGAAGTGTTGTTGACATGCTGTCGGCTGTCATCAAGCGGCGGCTGACCTTCGGGAGGTCTAGCGGTGTTTACTTCTTCCGTGTGTGCTGTAGTATTTCCCACGTTACCGGGTGGAATATTATTTGTTGATTGCGGACTGTCGTACGTAACGTCGTTAATTTGAATTCGGTTAGGTACTGTCGGTACAGTAGGATCTTCCGCGGGAGAAAAGTTATCGTTTTCGGGACGATCTCCAGTAGGAGTTGGAGGCTTTTCAATATTTTCTCCTCTCTGAGACATTATATACCGTAATAACCGATCTCTTAAAGTAGGTACTGTTCCTAGCTGCGACAGTAAACGTTCGCCGAGTTCAAAGCGTAGCTGTTCCGCCGAAAGTAAATAAATCCACGCGTCTTCCGAGGAAGGGCGTCCCATATAACGGTTAGGTTTGAATTTGAATTAAACGTTAGCTAATTTAATAACACGATACCACAACACACGGGAAAAAAAAATAACGTTCGATCGCAGGGTTACGCTTGTTGTTATCCGCTAATCCCTATTCAGATCGTTAATACTTTGTTTATCGTTTACCGCAGCGCGTTGTTCGATGCTGTCTATTGTTTAATGTAACGTATTATCGATAACTATTGTGAACCTAAGCGAAAATCTCAAAAAAAAATTTTTAAACTCTATTCTCAACGGATCGGGGTTTTTTTTTTTTTTTTTTTCTTATTCTAAATATATCGAGACTGCGATAATAACTGAAATACCTGAATTTCGCTAATTATTTGTATCACGGATTTTTGATTTTTCCCAGGATTGTTGCTGATAATGCTTTTTACAGGTAATATTACTTTTTAGGCAAAATTATTTTGGCGTAGCCCCACGTTGGGCGCCATTTGCAACGGTGGTTTCGATTTTTAGGTGTCCAATCTCAAAAACCGTGCCCTTCGGCGTTTACTCTAATTAACAAAGAAATACTATAAAATTAATCAGTTGGGCGCCAGACGTTTTCACGTCGCTCAAACTATAGAAAAGCTAAAAATTTAGAGTTTACGGCGGAATGTGCCAGATAGCTCAGGACATAATAAAACAAGAAAGGTAGAGTGGCTGGATTCACCTAAATAATTTAGCAACCAGGGTTAGTTAAGCAAAATCATGACCGATTTATTAATAAATTCGGGAAAAACATCAAACAATCAGCATCAATGCGGGAATATCAAAATTTAACAAACAATAAATCAGAAAACAGAAGCTATACAATGCAAATTATAGTTCAGAAAAAGGCTCGGATAATTCCGGGAAAGCAATAAATCATATACAAGAATTAGATTTTCGAAAAATAATACAACTAAATATAACAAAATTTACAGCAGTTCGGCTCGATACAATATTAGGCGTGAATTTACGGGAATTAGGCTATTTTAGCCTGAGGAAAGTACTTCCTCGCAAGAAAAGACTCTAAGTTATACAAAAATTAGGGCTAAAAATCGATCTTAACAAATAAACTACAAACTAAATAACAAAGGCTTGCTTCTACGCTCGCTAGCTCCGGGAGTTACGCTCGACAGATCAATCGATATCAGAAAAGAAGATAAATCAGATAGAACTTAACTAAAGATACTAAATCACATGCTCAAATTAGAGAAATTTACGCATTACACTACAAAAATAAGCAAAGAAAGGATTCTAGAGAAATTTATACTATAATCAAGCAAGAAAAGATCCACAAATAATTCGCTAACCGTGAGTCAATCCGGGATTCCGTTTTTAATCAGACAAAACTATACAAAGTAACCGGGACGAAGTCTAAGGACTTAACGTACCCTAATCGTGAACTACGTCACTCTAAATCTCAAATATTAACTAGAACATTAGCTAAAATGAACTAAACGGGAATCGGGATAGACTCGTGGTCGTACAAGAAAAAGGTCTTACCTTAAAGATGAATAAATTCGTGAACCTCACAAAAATATACTAAATAACTAATTAAATGTTCAAAGAAAACTGGCTCTATACAATAATAAGATTAAGAAAAGAAGAAAAACACAATATATAACTAAACTCTCGGGAACTTTTCCGGGAACTGTTCGGGAGATTCTCGCTTGAGACGGGACGAAGATTCTTAGCTTGTAGTCGTGATGACGGACGAGCGTAGAAGTAGGCAGATTTCCTCGTTGTTCTTCCTTTTATAATTTCGGCGATCCTCAGTTTTTGAGTTGAGTTGAGACCCAAAACCGAGCGTAGAGCTTCCCGCCCCGGTAGGTTGGTGGCGGGTCGCGTCAGCTCGTTTCAACATAGCTTGAGTGGCGCTCGGGACTTTGGCGCGTTGTAACAACTCGGCGGGAGGATTCAAATGTTGTTAGCTGGCTCTTCGCTCTCGTCTCCCCTGGTTCTCGTCTTGGGGACTCCCCGGGAACATCATCTGGCGAAGTGCACTCTGGCTGCGTTCTAACGGGAAAAACGGACCAGACAGAGGATCTGGCGGAATCTTGATGCCCCACGAACCGGATCCGCATCCAAAGATTCCCCATGTGCGGTGTGGAAAGCTTACAGCCAGGCTTGCATCACACGGTTGCATCTTCTTCTACCGGGACCTTTCTTGGGTAACACCAGTAGTAGGATGACGCCGGGAAAGCCGATGGTGAAGTCTAGCTCGACACCAGGTCGATTGGTCATCGGCGACGGGAAGCATTTACGTGCTACTCAGTTCACACTGCTCTATTCGACCATCGCCGAGACGTCCAGAAGTGGTTGACGGTGGTGGTTCAGCCCCAGGCTGATGAATCTTCGGGAACGGGAGGAGCTGGCTCAGGGAGCCATCCTTGTTCTACCGCTCCAGTGGCATCCACAACCGGGAGTAACGGAGTGATATCTTCCAGAAAAGGCTGAAGAACAACGGGAATCTCGATCCAAAACTCGATTCTTCGGGAAGAACCTTAATCCCAGACGTCGAAATCCCTCGACGTCCATGCGATGTCTTCTTCCCAAGTTCCGAGGTTTACAATATTCCATAAAACAAAACTCAGCAAAAAAGAAAATAATAAATAGTCTACTAATTGAGCGTACTTTAACCTAAGATCTGTCGCATACTCTCCGGAACCTTCCGCCCTCACGACTTTTAGCCGCGAATTACGACCCTTGTGACGTGTTGCGAAAATGCAACGTCACAACCATTTTGCAATTTGCAACGGTGGTTTCGATTTTTAGGTGTCCAATCTCAAAAACCGTGCCCTTCGGCGTTTACTCCAATTAACAAAGAAATACTATAAAATTAATCAGTTGGGCGCCAGACGTTTTCACGTCGCTCAAACTATAGAAAAGCTAAAAATTTAGAGTTTACGGCGGAATGTGCCAGATAGCTCAGGACATAATAAAACAAGAAAGGTAGAGTGGCTGGATTCACCTAAATAATTTAGCAACCAGGGTTAGTTAAGCAAAATCATGACCGATTTATTAATAAATTCGGGAAAAACATCAAACAATCAGCATCAATGCGGGAATATCAAAATTTAACAAACAATAAATCAGAAAACAGAAGCTATACAATGCAAATTATAGTTCAGAAAAAGGCTCGGATAATTCCGGGAAAGCAATAAATCATATACAAGAATTAGATTTTCGAAAAATAATACAACTAAATATAACAAAATTTACAGCAGTTCGGCTCGATACAATATTAGGCGTGAATTTACGGGAATTAGGCTATTTTAGCCTGAGGAAAGTACTTCCTCGCAAGAAAAGACTCTAAGTTATACAAAAATTAGGGCTAAAAATCGATCTTAACAAATAAACTACAAACTAAATAACAAAGGCTTGCTTCTACGCTCGCTAGCTCCGGGAGTTACGCTCGACAGATCAATCGATATCAGAAAAGAAGATAAATCAGATAGAACTTAACTAAAGATACTAAATCACATGCTCAAATTAGAGAAATTTACGCATTACACTACAAAAATAAGCAAAGAAAGGATTCTAGAGAAATTTATACTATAATCAAGCAAGAAAAGATCCACAAATAATTCGCTAACCGTGAGTCAATCCGGGATTCCGTTTTTAATCAGACAAAACTATACAAAGTAACCGGGACGAAGTCTAAGGACTTAACGTACCCTAATCGTGAACTACGTCACTCTAAATCTCAAATATTAACTAGAACATTAGCTAAAATGAACTAAACGGGAATCGGGATAGACTCGTGGTCGTACAAGAAAAAGGTCTTACCTTAAAGATGAATAAATTCGTGAACCTCACAAAAATATACTAAATAACTAATTAAATGTTCAAAGAAAACTGGCTCTATACAATAATAAGATTAAGAAAAGAAGAAAAACACAATATATAACTAAACTCTCGGGAACTTTTCCGGGAACTGTTCGGGAGATTCTCGCTTGAGACGGGACGAAGATTCTTAGCTTGTAGTCGTGATGACGGACGAGCGTAGAAGTAGGCAGATTTCCTCGTTGTTCTTCCTTTTATAATTTCGGCGATCCTCAGTTTTTGAGTTGAGTTGAGACCCAAAACCGAGCGTAGAGCTTCCCGCCCCGGTAGGTTGGTGGCGGGTCGCGTCAGCTCGTTTCAACATAGCTTGAGTGGCGCTCGGGACTTTGGCGCGTTGTAACAACTCGGCGGGAGGATTCAAATGTTGTTAGCTGGCTCTTCGCTCTCGTCTCCCCTGGTTCTCGTCTTGGGGACTCCCCGGGAACATCATCTGGCGAAGTGCACTCTGGCTGCGTTCTAACGGGAAAAACGGACCAGACAGAGGATCTGGCGGAATCTTGATGCCCCACGAACCGGATCCGCATCCAAAGATTCCCCATGTGCGGTGTGGAAAGCTTACAGCCAGGCTTGCATCACACGGTTGCATCTTCTTCTACCGGGACCTTTCTTGGGTAACACCAGTAGTAGGATGACGCCGGGAAAGCCGATGGTGAAGTCTAGCTCGACACCAGGTCGATTGGTCATCGGCGACGGGAAGCATTTACGTGCTACTCAGTTCACACTGCTCTATTCGACCATCGCCGAGACGTCCAGAAGTGGTTGACGGTGGTGGTTCAGCCCCAGGCTGATGAATCTTCGGGAACGGGAGGAGCTGGCTCAGGGAGCCATCCTTGTTCTACCGCTCCAGTGGCATCCACAACCGGGAGTAACGGAGTGATATCTTCCAGAAAAGGCTGAAGAACAACGGGAATCTCGATCCAAAACTCGATTCTTCGGGAAGAACCTTAATCCCAGACGTCGAAATCCCTCGACGTCCATGCGATGTCTTCTTCCCAAGTTCCGAGGTTTACAATATTCCATAAAACAAAACTCAGCAAAAAAGAAAATAATAAATAGTCTACTAATTGAGCGTACTTTAACCTAAGATCTGTCGCATACTCTCCGGAACCTTCCGCCCTCACGACTTTTAGCCGCGAATTACGACCCTTGTGACGTGTTGCGAAAATGCAACGTCACAACCCTACCCTCCTACAGGAGGGGGAGTGGTAGACTCTCCTTCCCGAGGTTGGTTAAGACTTGTTTCATGACAAACCTTAGCGATATATCTGTGGTTTTGGTTGGAGTGCGTAATTCCACTAAATTTGAGAACAGATTTTTTACTAAGATACATGACTGACTCGAAACTAACAAAACGTCCTTGGAGCATGTGAGGTAGGCACTAACTAGAAATAGCTACGAAATTTATCTTTACGGTTTTTTAAAAATCTACGGAGTTGAGAATTGAGTTTGCTTAGGTGTTTTAGTGTTCGGGATATCGAATCGTGTCGTTTTCGCTTTGGTTATTTTAATTCGGGTTTAAATAATTCTCGGGACACCATTTCGCAAAATTTATTTGACAAAGTTACCGAAGTAACAAGGTGAAGATGACGTTAAATTATAAACTAGATGACAGATTATTAGAGTTTTACGCTGGTTCACAGGAGTTATGTTCTACGATTAGACAGTTCGGAATGATAGTTTCGCTAGGTAAACGATGTTCTGTTAACGGAGTGACTCTAAATAAACGGAATTTTGAAATACTGGCCGAAATAAAATTTTGAAAACTAAAAGCGACTATTGTCTCTCAACTTATGGTTGACGGGAATAATGGTTCATGAATATTAAAAAAAAATTCTCAGCTGAGCTGACGGGAATAACGTTAAATTTACAAAATTTTGAATATTGGTCCGAAAAGTGAAGTTAACAAATAAAAATAAAAAAAAAGAACGGGAATACAGAAAAAAAAAGAAAAGATCGGGAATACGAAAAGAAATGACTTAATGACGCCTGTCCGGAGGTTGGAATTGGAAGGCCTCATCGGGAAGGTTATACGGGTCTCGCCTTCTCGCTGCTTGTCGCAGGGCGCGGTTCCTCGCGATAGACGGGATTACTTGGTCGGGATGATAGGTCGCCGAACAATTTGGGCATTCGCTAACCTTCGTACCCTTGTGGCCGCACCGTTTGCACACCACGCGCTTCGGGTACGGACACTCTGGTAGCAAGTGACCTGGTCGATCGCAGTTCCAACACGGTTTTGTTGATCGGCGCGAGCTGGAGGTGGAGGAAGCAGCGGCAGGTCGCGAGGTAGTCGAGGACGCGGTTGCGGGACTCGAGGCTATCGTGGTGGCTACGAGTGACGGTCGCATAGTTGGTAATTGCCGTTCGGGGCGTCGGGTGTCGGGTGAGGTAGAAGTGGCTGGAGCTCGAACCGGCGGTGGTGCTCGGCTGGTGGACGGCATTGGCTCGCTTTCCCGTCGTTTAGGCGGTGGCGACACATCCTTGGCCGGAGGCGGTGGAGAGCCATAACGCGATCGGCGTTCGTCGAAGGTCGGATCTTCGGTTTGTGTCGACATTTCCACTGGTTCGGCATCTGCCGGCGGAAAGTATGTCGCTTCTGTGTCGAAGCGAACCGTTCGCCGGTTGGCCTGCGTTTGTTTGTCCGCCTGGTTCCGGGCGACGTCTACTTGGACGGCCTGATCTTGGGTGCCCGGGATGTAGCGACATTGGGTCGACTGATTCCTCGTCGCTGGTGGGTCGGTTTGCGTGCCTGCATCGTGGGCATCCAAAACCTCATGGATGACCCCATGTTCCGCAGCTCTTTGTGCTCTCCGCTCGCGAGCCTCCTTAGCGGCGATGACACCGGCGTTCAGATCTCTCTCGAGGTCCGGGTGTTGATGTAGGAGCCGGCGAATTAACAACTCGTGTCGCTGGATGTATGGCCAGGCGACCGAGAGGTCTTCGTCGGACCCAAAAAACATCTTACAGATGTTCGGGAATACAAAAAAAAATAAAAGAAACGCCTATGCGGGGAAAATTAAGCAGAGTCATGATAATATTTCAAGTCTTTTACATGCGCTATCCCAACTACTTTTCTATTTCCCAATTCACCAAGTTCACAGACAACAGGAGATAGTAGTCGAATGATCTGGAACGGCCCGTGGAATTTCTTAGCCAGTTTCGCGGCAACATGTTGTGTCGCCGAGGACATGGTATGTTGTCGCTTCAGAACGATGTCCCCTTCCGCGAAGCGTTCAGGTCTTTTGCAAAGATTGTAATATCCAGCTTGTCTCGTGTGAGCGTTTTCCAGATTTTCCGTAACCCATTCGCGAAGTAATTGCATTCGCTGCATTCGTTCAGCCCAGAGTTGCGGGGGCTGTGGCACGATTTCGGGATCACCCTCGAGTTGCGTTCTTAAGGAGTTCACAGCTCGCGGGACTCGGCCTAGGTTTAGGAAAGCGGGACTGGTCTCTAGAGACGAATGATGCGCTGTATTGTAAGCAAACCGGAAGTCGGATAAATGTAAATCCCAGTCGCGATGATCGAATTCGAGAAAAGCGATTATCATTGTTTTTAGTACGCGATTTACCCGTTCGACGGGATTTGCCTGCGGGTGATACGGCGGTGTTGTGGTATGTTTGATATGTAAAGTTTCGCATAATTCTTTAACGGTCTTATTATTAAATTCGGTACCATTATCAGTTAATAATACTCGCGGGACACCCCATCGGTTAACGACGTTTTCCTCGAACGCATCGCGAATATTTTTGCCAGTGGCTTTTCTAAGGGCGCAACATTCAATCCACTTGGTGAATAAATCTTGAATAACAAGGATATACGTAAAACCGGATTTGCTAGATGGTAAGGGACCCATAATATCCATAGCTACTACTAGCCATGGTTCTTCAACAACGCGTCTACCCATGTGGCCGGTGGGAGCAGCTTGCTCCACCTTACTACGTTGGCAGACGTCACAGGACCTAACATAGCGGGTAACGTCACGGAACATTCCGGGCCAATAGTAAGTGATAGCGATTCTTTTATACGTTTTATCAATGCCTAAATGTCCGGATTGCGGTTCATCGTGTGCCTCGTTTAAGACTGGTGTGCGTTGATCATTCGGGATCACTAATTTCCACGCGTTTAGATCGTTTATTGTAGTTCCGATAACAGGATTAGGTCGATAAAAATACAAGTGGTCACCTTCGATTTTCCAATCCGGGAAGCGTTTTGGAAAATTCTCTACATCCGTCTTCCTTTTGTCGTACCACGGAATACGCTGCGGGATAATAGCTGCACTAGCTTCGATCTCATGTTCGGGAATCCGAGATAACGCATCTGGCACATGGTTAAGTGCACCTTTCCGATAAACTATGTCAAAATCATACCCTAGTAGCTCGAGCGACCATCTGGCTAATCGGCCAGTGGGATTTTTCTGGTTATGGAGCCACCTTAGACTATTGTGATCAGTAATAACAGTGAAGTGATAGCCTTCAATATACGGTCTAAATTTCTGGATTGACCAGATGACGGCAAGGCATTCGAGTTCCGTAACTGAATACTTGCGTTCCGCATCGGTCAAGGTTCTACTTGCGTAGGCAATCACGTGTTCTACATCACCGGGAGATTGGGTCAGCACGGCACCTAGACCTACGATACTCGCATCGGTTTGCAACACGAACTTTAGTGAAAAATCGGGACACGCGAGAGTTGGAGCTGTTGAGAGGCAACGACGAATTTCATCAAAAGCGTCGGCCTGCTCTTTCTCCCAAATCCACACTTGATTTTTACGTAAGAGACGATTTAAGGGTTCAGTAGTAGTTGCAAAACTCGGGATGAATCTACGGTACCAGGAAGCCATACCTAAAAATCTCCGTATTTGTTTTACGGTCTTCGGGACCGGATAACTAATAACGGGAGCTACTTTATCGGGATCTACTTGTAAGCCATTTTGATTTACAACAAAGCCTAAATATTTAACCTCAGAACAGCAAAACTCGCACTTCTCTGGATTAATTGTCAAACCTGCCTGATAAATAACGCGTAAAACATGCCGTAGCCAATGGATGTGTTCGTCAAAAGTTTGCGTAGCAATAATTATATCGTCTAAATAGGCGAACGCATAGGGATCCATGGCCGGTCCAATTAATCGATCTAATAACCTTTGAAAGGTAGCAGGTGCTCCAGTTAATCCGTAAGGCATACGAGTGAAATGAAAGAGACCTTTAGCGGGAACGATAAAGGCAGTAACTTCTCTACTATCTTGAGCGAGGGGAATTTGAAAATAGGCTTGGCTTAAATCAATGGTGGAAATATATCGAGCTAATCTAAGTTTATCCAGGATATTATCCATTCGCGGGAGAGGGTACGCGTCTTTTTTGGATACGCTGTTGACTTTTCGGAAGTCAATGCAAAATCTATACGATCCATTGGGCTTCTTTACCATGACAATGGGACTAGCCCACGCGCTTCGCGATGGCTCAATAATTCCTGCTTTAAGCATTTTGTCTACCTCCTGATCTATTGCAGTTTGAATCGCGGGGGATACGCGGTACGATCGTTGCCTAATCGGAGGGTGATCACCTACATCGATACGATGAGTAGTCAGCGGAGTAACTCCGATAACATCCGTAGTAGGTGGAATTTCTTTGTTTAATAAAGATTTTAATTCGACCGACTGAGTATCCGTCAAGGTTACGATACCGTGACATTGTGAAGTAGGGGTAGGCAAGGAGGTCTCGAAATTAAATTGGTTAACAGAATTATCTCGAAAATACCAAGTTGAAGTAGGAAAATCGACCACTATTTGAAAAAGTTTAATGAAATCTAATCCGAGTATACATGAAAAACTTAAATCGGGAATGATCCGCGCGGAAATATCGCGAGTTATTCCTTGCAATTCTACGGGAATGATTACTTCGCCGGTGACTTCGGCCTCTTGACCTGCAGCCATTAATACGGGAATAGATCGGGATTTGGTGATAATAAAACCCAGTCTTTTCAATAGACTTTCGGTTTCCGCGTTTAAAAAGGTGCGGGAAGAGCCACAGTCAAATAGAGATTTTATGGGAGTTCCGTGAATTTTTAAAGTTAGGAATAAGAGCGAAATTTTATCACGCGAATGTACTGGACTACAGAACGCAATGTCATAATCCGGCAACTGTACAGGATTGTTATTGTCGCTGTCTTTGTTTCCGGGCATTTTATGGGAGTCCGCGATAGCCCGCGTTAACGGCTCCTTTGAGCGTTTCCCGAACAACGAGGACACGTTAGTTTAGTGACGTCATCTCGACCACATCTATAGCAGAAGATGCGTAGAGGTTCGGTGCACTCAGGCCAACGGTGACCGGGTTTCCGGCAATTGTAGCAACTATTATCACGCTCCGGTGTTCTAACTTCGGGAGTCGGTAAGAACGGATTACTAGCGGCACTCGGTGTAGCGCGGGAGCTAGACGGTAGCTCGGGATCGGTGATAGCTGCGGTAGCCGGTTGATCTTTCATAGATTTGCTTTTATTATTTTTATCTCTACGGGAGATATTGCGGGATTTATCCTTCGACGCGTTTTTATTTTTATCGTTTGGTGGTTGGACCGCGTTTAATAATTCGGGAGATTCGTCGGACGATTCGTCGTCATTGAATTGGAGGTGAGCTAAGGCCAGACGGTTATGCCGAGCCGAAGTACGCTGACCGCGATACGCGAGCTCTGGCATCAATGACCGTTCAGGGGTTGGAGGTGGCTGATAATTATTAGCGGCTTGAAAACTAATTTCTAGCCGACGTGCAAGGTGTTCGAGCTCATCTAACGTCATGATATCGTCACGATTAATCATCACCTGATAGCGAGGAAGCAGGTTACGATAGGCGTAATCCAATTGCTCCTCTTCGGGCCAAACGGGGCTTAAACGATCAAAATACGCTCTCATGTAAGTGAGATAATCGGCGACAAGTTCGTGTTCGCCTTGCGTGCGTCGTCTAATTTCTTCGCGTAAAGCAAATTGAAGATTAGGGTTACCGAATCTATCACGCCAAGCAAATTCAAAATCGCGAAAAGTAATCCACGTATTACGTTTAGATCGAAACCAATAAAGGGCAACACCAGACAAAAAGAAAGTAATACAATTAAGAAGATCGTTATCTCGAATATTAAACAATTGTTGACCTTCTTGTAACCGAAGAAGGAAAGCTTCCGAATCTTCGGTCCGGGAACCAGAAAATTTTAAATTCCATCGACGCATCACTTCGTAGACGGCATGCGGTGAGGTGTTATTATTTTGATTCGGCCGCGGCGAAAAATGAAAGGGTGCCGCGCGAGGATTAAAGCCATCGCGTGCAAAGCTTTGCTGACGAAAATTAAATCGGGACTGATCGTGATGTCTAAATTCGGGATCGGGTTCCGGAAAATTCGGGAACTCTGAATGATGGTTACTATAACGTTGTGGGGGTTCAGAATTAAACGTGTGATGACCCGGATTAATCGGTTGAAAATTAGCATTATTAGAATGAGAACCAGCATTATTCGGTTGAAAATTAACATTATTCGGTTGAGAACCATTATTTACAAATTGAAAACCGCTAGTGTTATTGTTAGGGGATCGCATAGTAGTATTATTAAAACGGGAAGTGTTGTTGACATGCTGTCGGCTGTCATCAAGCGGCGGCTGACCTTCGGGAGGTCTAGCGGTGTTTACTTCTTCCGTGTGTGCTGTAGTATTTCCCACGTTACCGGGTGGAATATTATTTGTTGATTGCGGACTGTCGTACGTAACGTCGTTAATTTGAATTCGGTTAGGTACTGTCGGTACAGTAGGATCTTCCGCGGGAGAAAAGTTATCGTTTTCGGGACGATCTCCAGTAGGAGTTGGAGGCTTTTCAATATTTTCTCCTCTCTGAGACATTATATACCGTAATAACCGATCTCTTAAAGTAGGTACTGTTCCTAGCTGCGACAGTAAACGTTCGCCGAGTTCAAAGCGTAGCTGTTCCGCCGAAAGTAAATAAATCCACGCGTCTTCCGAGGAAGGGCGTCCCATATAACGGTTAGGTTTGAATTTGAATTAAACGTTAGCTAATTTAATAACACGATACCACAACACACGGGAAAAAAAAATAACGTTCGATCGCAGGGTTACGCTTGTTGTTATCCGCTAATCCCTATTCAGATCGTTAATACTTTGTTTATCGTTTACCGCAGCGCGTTGTTCGATGCTGTCTATTGTTTAATGTAACGTATTATCGATAACTATTGTGAACCTAAGCGAAAATCTCAAAAAAAAATTTTTAAACTCTATTCTCAACGGATCGGGGTTTTTTTTTTTTTTTTTTTCTTATTCTAAATATATCGAGACTGCGATAATAACTGAAATACCTGAATTTCGCTAATTATTTGTATCACGGATTTTTGATTTTTCCCAGGATTGTTGCTGATAATGCTTTTTACAGGTAATATTACTTTTTAGGCAAAATTATTTTGGCGTAGCCCCACGTTGGGCGCCATTTGCAACGGTGGTTTCGATTTTTAGGTGTCCAATCTCAAAAACCGTGCCCTTCGGCGTTTACTCTAATTAACAAAGAAATACTATAAAATTAATCAGTTGGGCGCCAGACGTTTTCACGTCGCTCAAACTATAGAAAAGCTAAAAATTTAGAGTTTACGGCGGAATGTGCCAGATAGCTCAGGACATAATAAAACAAGAAAGGTAGAGTGGCTGGATTCACCTAAATAATTTAGCAACCAGGGTTAGTTAAGCAAAATCATGACCGATTTATTAATAAATTCGGGAAAAACATCAAACAATCAGCATCAATGCGGGAATATCAAAATTTAACAAACAATAAATCAGAAAACAGAAGCTATACAATGCAAATTATAGTTCAGAAAAAGGCTCGGATAATTCCGGGAAAGCAATAAATCATATACAAGAATTAGATTTTCGAAAAATAATACAACTAAATATAACAAAATTTACAGCAGTTCGGCTCGATACAATATTAGGCGTGAATTTACGGGAATTAGGCTATTTTAGCCTGAGGAAAGTACTTCCTCGCAAGAAAAGACTCTAAGTTATACAAAAATTAGGGCTAAAAATCGATCTTAACAAATAAACTACAAACTAAATAACAAAGGCTTGCTTCTACGCTCGCTAGCTCCGGGAGTTACGCTCGACAGATCAATCGATATCAGAAAAGAAGATAAATCAGATAGAACTTAACTAAAGATACTAAATCACATGCTCAAATTAGAGAAATTTACGCATTACACTACAAAAATAAGCAAAGAAAGGATTCTAGAGAAATTTATACTATAATCAAGCAAGAAAAGATCCACAAATAATTCGCTAACCGTGAGTCAATCCGGGATTCCGTTTTTAATCAGACAAAACTATACAAAGTAACCGGGACGAAGTCTAAGGACTTAACGTACCCTAATCGTGAACTACGTCACTCTAAATCTCAAATATTAACTAGAACATTAGCTAAAATGAACTAAACGGGAATCGGGATAGACTCGTGGTCGTACAAGAAAAAGGTCTTACCTTAAAGATGAATAAATTCGTGAACCTCACAAAAATATACTAAATAACTAATTAAATGTTCAAAGAAAACTGGCTCTATACAATAATAAGATTAAGAAAAGAAGAAAAACACAATATATAACTAAACTCTCGGGAACTTTTCCGGGAACTGTTCGGGAGATTCTCGCTTGAGACGGGACGAAGATTCTTAGCTTGTAGTCGTGATGACGGACGAGCGTAGAAGTAGGCAGATTTCCTCGTTGTTCTTCCTTTTATAATTTCGGCGATCCTCAGTTTTTGAGTTGAGTTGAGACCCAAAACCGAGCGTAGAGCTTCCCGCCCCGGTAGGTTGGTGGCGGGTCGCGTCAGCTCGTTTCAACATAGCTTGAGTGGCGCTCGGGACTTTGGCGCGTTGTAACAACTCGGCGGGAGGATTCAAATGTTGTTAGCTGGCTCTTCGCTCTCGTCTCCCCTGGTTCTCGTCTTGGGGACTCCCCGGGAACATCATCTGGCGAAGTGCACTCTGGCTGCGTTCTAACGGGAAAAACGGACCAGACAGAGGATCTGGCGGAATCTTGATGCCCCACGAACCGGATCCGCATCCAAAGATTCCCCATGTGCGGTGTGGAAAGCTTACAGCCAGGCTTGCATCACACGGTTGCATCTTCTTCTACCGGGACCTTTCTTGGGTAACACCAGTAGTAGGATGACGCCGGGAAAGCCGATGGTGAAGTCTAGCTCGACACCAGGTCGATTGGTCATCGGCGACGGGAAGCATTTACGTGCTACTCAGTTCACACTGCTCTATTCGACCATCGCCGAGACGTCCAGAAGTGGTTGACGGTGGTGGTTCAGCCCCAGGCTGATGAATCTTCGGGAACGGGAGGAGCTGGCTCAGGGAGCCATCCTTGTTCTACCGCTCCAGTGGCATCCACAACCGGGAGTAACGGAGTGATATCTTCCAGAAAAGGCTGAAGAACAACGGGAATCTCGATCCAAAACTCGATTCTTCGGGAAGAACCTTAATCCCAGACGTCGAAATCCCTCGACGTCCATGCGATGTCTTCTTCCCAAGTTCCGAGGTTTACAATATTCCATAAAACAAAACTCAGCAAAAAAGAAAATAATAAATAGTCTACTAATTGAGCGTACTTTAACCTAAGATCTGTCGCATACTCTCCGGAACCTTCCGCCCTCACGACTTTTAGCCGCGAATTACGACCCTTGTGACGTGTTGCGAAAATGCAACGTCACAACCCTACCCTCCTACAGGAGGGGGAGTGGTAGACTCTCCTTCCCGAGGTTGGTTAAGACTTGTTTCATGACAAACCTTAGCGATATATCTGTGGTTTTGGTTGGAGTGCGTAATTCCACTAAATTTGAGAACAGATTTTTTACTAAGATACATGACTGACTCGAAACTAACAAAACGTCCTTGGAGCATGTGAGGTAGGCACTAACTAGAAATAGCTACGAAATTTATCTTTACGGTTTTTTAAAAATCTACGGAGTTGAGAATTGAGTTTGCTTAGGTGTTTTAGTGTTCGGGATATCGAATCGTGTCGTTTTCGCTTTGGTTATTTTAATTCGGGTTTAAATAATTCTCGGGACACCATTTCGCAAAATTTATTTGACAAAGTTACCGAAGTAACAAGGTGAAGATGACGTTAAATTATAAACTAGATGACAGATTATTAGAGTTTTACGCTGGTTCACAGGAGTTATGTTCTACGATTAGACAGTTCGGAATGATAGTTTCGCTAGGTAAACGATGTTCTGTTAACGGAGTGACTCTAAATAAACGGAATTTTGAAATACTGGCCGAAATAAAATTTTGAAAACTAAAAGCGACTATTGTCTCTCAACTTATGGTTGACGGGAATAATGGTTCATGAATATTAAAAAAAAATTCTCAGCTGAGCTGACGGGAATAACGTTAAATTTACAAAATTTTGAATATTGGTCCGAAAAGTGAAGTTAACAAATAAAAATAAAAAAAAAGAACGGGAATACAGAAAAAAAAAGAAAAGATCGGGAATACGAAAAGAAATGACTTAATGACGCCTGTCCGGAGGTTGGAATTGGAAGGCCTCATCGGGAAGGTTATACGGGTCTCGCCTTCTCGCTGCTTGTCGCAGGGCGCGGTTCCTCGCGATAGACGGGATTACTTGGTCGGGATGATAGGTCGCCGAACAATTTGGGCATTCGCTAACCTTCGTACCCTTGTGGCCGCACCGTTTGCACACCACGCGCTTCGGGTACGGACACTCTGGTAGCAAGTGACCTGGTCGATCGCAGTTCCAACACGGTTTTGTTGATCGGCGCGAGCTGGAGGTGGAGGAAGCAGCGGCAGGTCGCGAGGTAGTCGAGGACGCGGTTGCGGGACTCGAGGCTATCGTGGTGGCTACGAGTGACGGTCGCATAGTTGGTAATTGCCGTTCGGGGCGTCGGGTGTCGGGTGAGGTAGAAGTGGCTGGAGCTCGAACCGGCGGTGGTGCTCGGCTGGTGGACGGCATTGGCTCGCTTTCCCGTCGTTTAGGCGGTGGCGACACATCCTTGGCCGGAGGCGGTGGAGAGCCATAACGCGATCGGCGTTCGTCGAAGGTCGGATCTTCGGTTTGTGTCGACATTTCCACTGGTTCGGCATCTGCCGGCGGAAAGTATGTCGCTTCTGTGTCGAAGCGAACCGTTCGCCGGTTGGCCTGCGTTTGTTTGTCCGCCTGGTTCCGGGCGACGTCTACTTGGACGGCCTGATCTTGGGTGCCCGGGATGTAGCGACATTGGGTCGACTGATTCCTCGTCGCTGGTGGGTCGGTTTGCGTGCCTGCATCGTGGGCATCCAAAACCTCATGGATGACCCCATGTTCCGCAGCTCTTTGTGCTCTCCGCTCGCGAGCCTCCTTAGCGGCGATGACACCGGCGTTCAGATCTCTCTCGAGGTCCGGGTGTTGATGTAGGAGCCGGCGAATTAACAACTCGTGTCGCTGGATGTATGGCCAGGCGACCGAGAGGTCTTCGTCGGACCCAAAAAACATCTTACAGATGTTCGGGAATACAAAAAAAAATAAAAGAAACGCCTATGCGGGGAAAATTAAGCAGAGTCATGATAATATTTCAAGTCTTTTACATGCGCTATCCCAACTACTTTTCTATTTCCCAATTCACCAAGTTCACAGACAACAGGAGATAGTAGTCGAATGATCTGGAACGGCCCGTGGAATTTCTTAGCCAGTTTCGCGGCAACATGTTGTGTCGCCGAGGACATGGTATGTTGTCGCTTCAGAACGATGTCCCCTTCCGCGAAGCGTTCAGGTCTTTTGCAAAGATTGTAATATCCAGCTTGTCTCGTGTGAGCGTTTTCCAGATTTTCCGTAACCCATTCGCGAAGTAATTGCATTCGCTGCATTCGTTCAGCCCAGAGTTGCGGGGGCTGTGGCACGATTTCGGGATCACCCTCGAGTTGCGTTCTTAAGGAGTTCACAGCTCGCGGGACTCGGCCTAGGTTTAGGAAAGCGGGACTGGTCTCTAGAGACGAATGATGCGCTGTATTGTAAGCAAACCGGAAGTCGGATAAATGTAAATCCCAGTCGCGATGATCGAATTCGAGAAAAGCGATTATCATTGTTTTTAGTACGCGATTTACCCGTTCGACGGGATTTGCCTGCGGGTGATACGGCGGTGTTGTGGTATGTTTGATATGTAAAGTTTCGCATAATTCTTTAACGGTCTTATTATTAAATTCGGTACCATTATCAGTTAATAATACTCGCGGGACACCCCATCGGTTAACGACGTTTTCCTCGAACGCATCGCGAATATTTTTGCCAGTGGCTTTTCTAAGGGCGCAACATTCAATCCACTTGGTGAATAAATCTTGAATAACAAGGATATACGTAAAACCGGATTTGCTAGATGGTAAGGGACCCATAATATCCATAGCTACTACTAGCCATGGTTCTTCAACAACGCGTCTACCCATGTGGCCGGTGGGAGCAGCTTGCTCCACCTTACTACGTTGGCAGACGTCACAGGACCTAACATAGCGGGTAACGTCACGGAACATTCCGGGCCAATAGTAAGTGATAGCGATTCTTTTATACGTTTTATCAATGCCTAAATGTCCGGATTGCGGTTCATCGTGTGCCTCGTTTAAGACTGGTGTGCGTTGATCATTCGGGATCACTAATTTCCACGCGTTTAGATCGTTTATTGTAGTTCCGATAACAGGATCAGGTCGATAAAAATACAAGTGGTCACCTTCGATTTTCCAATCCGGGAAGCGTTTTGGAAAATTCTCTACATCCGTCTTCCTTTTGTCGTACCACGGAATACGCTGCGGGATAATAGCTGCACTAGCTTCGATCTCATGTTCGGGAATCCGAGATAACGCATCTGGCACATGGTTAAGTGCACCTTTCCGATAAACTATGTCAAAATCATACCCTAGTAGCTCGAGCGACCATCTGGCTAATCGGCCAGTGGGATTTTTCTGGTTATGGAGCCACCTTAGACTATTGTGATCAGTAATAACAGTGAAGTGATAGCTTTCAATATACGGTCTAAATTTCTGGATTGACCAGATGACGGCAAGGCATTCGAGTTCCGTAACTGAATACTTGCGTTCCGCATCGGTCAAGGTTCTACTTGCGTAGGCAATCACGTGTTCTACATCACCGGGAGATTGGGTCAGCACGGCACCTAGACCTACGATACTCGCATCGGTTTGCAACACGAACTTTAGTGAAAAATCGGGACACGCGAGAGTTGGAGCTGTTGAGAGGCAACGACGAATTTCATCAAAAGCGTCGGCCTGCTCTTTCTCCCAAATCCACGCTTGATTTTTACGTAGGAGACGATTTAAGGGTTCAGTAGTAGTTGCAAAACTCGGGATGAATCTACGGTACCAGGAAGCCATACCTAAAAATCTCCGTATTTGTTTTACGGTCTTCGGGACCGGATAACTAATAACGGGAGCTACTTTATCGGGATCTACTTGTAAGCCATTTTGATTTACAACAAAGCCTAAATATTTAACCTCAGAACAGCAAAACTCGCACTTCTCTGGATTAATGGTCAAACCTGCCTGATAAATAACGCGTAAAACATGCCGTAGCCAATGGATGTGTTCGTCAAAAGTTTGCGTAGCAATAATTATATCGTCTAAATAGGCGAACGCATAGGGATCCATGGCCGGTCCAATTAATCGATCTAATAACCTTTGAAAGGTAGCAGGTGCTCCAGTTAATCCGTAAGGCATACGAGTGAAATGAAAGAGACCTTTAGCGGGAACGATAAAGGCAGTAACTTCTCTACTATCTTGAGCGAGGGGAATTTGAAAATAGGCTTGGCTTAAATCAATGGTGGAAATATATCGAGCTAATCTAAGTTTATCCAGGATATTATCCATTCGCGGGAGAGGGTACGCGTCTTTTTTGGATACGCTGTTGACTTTTCGGAAGTCAATGCAAAATCTATACGATCCATTGGGCTTCTTTACCATGACAATGGGACTAGCCCACGCGCTTCGCGATGGCTCAATAATTCCTGCTTTAAGCATTTTGTCTACCTCCTGATCTATTGCAGTTTGAATCGCGGGGGATACGCGGTACGATCGTTGCCTAATCGGAGGGTGATCACCTACATCGATACGATGAGTAGTCAGAGGAGTAACTCCGATAACATCCGTAGTAGGTGGAATTTCTTTGTTTAATAAAGATTTTAATTCGACCGACTGAGTATCCGTCAAGGTTACGATACCGTGACATTGTGAAGTAGGGGTAGGCAAGGAGGTCTCGAAATTAAATTGGTTAACAGAATTATCTCGAAAATACCAAGTTGAAGTAGGAAAATCGACCACTATTTGAAAAAGTTTAATGAAATCTAATCCGAGTATACATGAAAAACTTAAATCGGGAATGATCCGCGCGGAAATATCGCGAGTTATTCCTTGCAATTCTACGGGAATGATTACTTCGCCGGTGACTTCGGCCTCTTGACCTGCAGCCATTAATACGGGAATAGATCGGGATTTGGTGATAATAAAACCCAGTCTTTTCAATAGACTTTCGGTTTCCGCGTTTAAAAAGGTGCGGGAAGAGCCACAGTCAAATAGAGATTTTATGGGAGTTCCGTGAATTTTTAAAGTTAGGAATAAGAGCGAAATTTTATCACGCGAATGTACTGGACTACAGAACGCAATGTCATAATCCGGCAACTGTACAGGATTGTTATTGTCGCTGTCTTTGTTTCCGGGCATTTTATGGGAGTCCGCGATAGCCCGCGTTAACGGCTCCTTTGAGCGTTTCCCGAACAACGAGGACACGTTAGTTTAGTGACGTCATCTCGACCACATCTATAGCAGAAGATGCGTAGAGGTTCGGTGCACTCAGGCCAACGGTGACCGGGTTTTCGGCAATTGTAGCAACTATTATCACGCTCCGGTGTTCTAACTTCGGGAGTCGGTAAGAACGGATTACTAGCGGCACTCGGTGTAGCGCGGGAGCTAGACGGTAGCTCGGGATCGGTGATAGCTGCGGTAGCCGGTTGATCTTTCATAGATTTGCTTTTATTATTTTTATCTCTACGGGAGATATTGCGGGATTTATCCTTCGACGCGTTTTTAATTTTATCGTTCGGTGGTTGGACCGCGTTTAATAATTCGGGAGATTCGTCGGACGATTCGTCGTCATTGAGTTGGAGGTGAGCTAAGGCCAGACGGTTATGCCGAGCCGAAGTACGCTGACCGCGATACGCGAGCTCTGGCATCAATGACCGTTCAGGGGTTGGAGGTGGCTGATAATTATTAGCGGCTTGAAAACTAATTTCTAGCCGACGTGCAAGGTGTTCGAGCTCATCTAACGTCATGATATCGTCACGATTAATCATCACCTGATAGCGAGGAAGCAGGTTACGATAGGCGTAATCCAATTGCTCCTCTTCGGGCCAAACGGGGCTTAAACGATCAAAATACGCTCTCATGTAAGTGAGATAATCGGCGACAAGTTCGTGTTCGCCTTGCGTGCGTCGTCTAATTTCTTCGCGTAAAGCAAATTGAAGATTAGGGTTACCGAATCTATCACGCCAAGCAAATTCAAAATCGCGAAAAGTAATCCACGTATTACGTTTAGATCGAAACCAATGAAGGGCAACACCAGACAAAAAGAAAGTAATACAATTAAGAAGATCGTTATCTCGAATATTAAACAATTGTTGACCTTCTTGTAACCGAAGAAGAAAAGCTTCCGAATCTTCGGTCCGGGAACCAGAAAATTTTAAATTCCATCGACGCATCACTTCGTAGACGGCATGCGGTGAGGTGTTATTATTTTGATTCGGCCGCGGCGAAAAATGAAAGGGTGCCGCGCGAGGATTAAAGCCATCGCGTGCGAAGCTTTGCTGACGAAAATTAAATCGGGACTGATCGTGATGTCTAAATTCGGGATCGGGTTCCGGAAAATTCGGGAACTCTGAATGATGGTTACTATAACGTTGTGGGGGTTCAGAATTAAACGTGTGATGACCAGGATTAATCGGTTGAAAATTAGCATTATTAGAATGAGAACCAGCATTATTCGGTTGAAAATTAACATTATTCGGTTGAGAACCATTATTTACAAATTGAAAACCGCTAGTGTTATTGTTAGGGGATCGCATAGTAGTATTATTAAAACGGGAAGTGTTGTTGACATGCTGTCGGCTGTCATCAAGCGGCGGCTGACCTTCGGGAGGTCTAGCGGTGTTTACTTCTTCCGTGTGTGCTGTATTATTTCCCACGTTACCGGGTGGAATATTATTCGTTGATTGCGGACTGTCGTACGTAACGTCGTTAATTTGAATTCGGTTAGGTACTGTCGGTACAGTAGGATCTTCCGCGGGAGAAAAGTTATCGTTTTCGGGACGATCTCCAGTAGGAGTTGGAGGCTTTTCAATATTTTCTCCTCTCTGAGACATTATATACCGTAGTAACCGATCTGTTAAACTAGGTACTGTTCCTAGCTGCGACAGTAAACGTTCGCCGAGTTCAAAGCGTAGCTGTTCCGCCGAAAGTAAATAAATCCACGCGTCTTCCGAGGAAGGGCGTCCCATATAACGGTTAGGTTTGAATTTGAATTAAACGTTAGCTAATTTAATAACACGATACCACAACACACGGGAAAAAAAAAATAACGTTCGATCGCAGGGTTACGCTTGTTGTTATCCGCTAATCCCTATTCAGATCGTTGATACTTTGTTTATCGTTTACCGCAGCGCGTTGTTCGATGCTGTCTATTGTTTAATGTAACGTATTATCGATAACTATTGTGAACCTAAGCGAAAATCTCAAAAAAAATTTTTAAACTCTATTCTCAACGGATCGGGGTTTTTTTTTTTTTTTTTTTTTTCTTATTCTAAATGTATCGAGACTGCGATAATAACTGAAATACCTGAATTTCGCTAATTATTTGTATCACGGATTTTTGATTTTTCCCAGGATTGTTGCTGATAATGCTTTTTACAGGTAATATTACTTTTTAGGCAAAATTATTTTGGCGTAGCCCCACGTTGGGCGCCATTTGCAACGGTGGTTTCGATTTTTAGGTGTTCAATCTCAAAAACCGTGCCCTTCGGCGTTTACTCTAATTAACAAAGAAATACTATAAAATTAATCAGTTGGGCGCCAGACGTTTTCACGTCGCTCAAACTATAGAAAAGCTAAAAATTTAGAGTTTACGGCGGAATGTGCCAGATAGCTCAGGACATAATAAAACAAGAAAGGTAGAGTGGCTGGATTCACCTAAATAATTTAGCAACCAGGGTTAGTTAAGCAAAATCATGACCGATTTATTAATAAATTCGGGAAAAACATCAAACAATCAGCATCAATGCGGGAATATCAAAATTTAACAAACAATAAATCAGAAAACAGAAGCTATACAATGCAAATTATAGTTCAGAAAAAGGCTCGGATAATTCCGGGAAAGCAATAAATCATATACAAGAATTAGATTTTCGAAAAATAATACAACTAAATATAACAAAATTTACAGCAGTTCGGCTCGATACAATATTAGGCGTGAATTTACGGGAATTAGGCTATTTTAGCCTGAGGAAAGTACTTCCTCGCAAGAAAAGACTCTAAGTTATACAAAAATTAGGGCTAAAAATCGATCTTAACAAATAAACTACAAACTAAATAACAAAGGCTTGCTTCTACGCTCGCTAGCTCCGGGAGTTACGCTCGACAGATCAATCGATATCAGAAAAGAAGATAAATCAGATAGAACTTAACTAAAGATACTAAATCACATGCTCAAATTAGAGAAATTTACGCATTACACTACAAAAATAAGCAAAGAAAGGATTCTAGAGAAATTTATACTATAATCAAGCAAGAAAAGATCCACAAATAATTCGCTAACCGTGAGTCAATCCGGGATTCCGTTTTTAATCAAACCAAAACTATACCAAGTAACCGGGACGAAGTCTAAGGACTTAACGTACCCTAATCGTGAACTACGTCACTCTAAATCTCAAATATTAACTAGAACATTAGCTAAAATGAACTAAACGGGAATCGGGATAGACTCGTGGTCGTACAAGAAAAAGGTCTTACCTTAAAGATGAATAAATTCGTGAACCTCACAAAAATATACTAAATAACTAATTAAATGTTCAAAGAAAACTGGCTCTATACAATAATAAGATTAAGAAAAGAAGAAAAACACAATATATAACTAAACTCTCGGGAACTTTTCCGGGAACTGTTCGGGAGATTCTCGCTTGAGACGGGACGAAGATTCTTAGCTTGTAGTCGTGATGACGGACGAGCGTAGAAGTAGGCAGATTTCCTCGTTGTTCTTCCTTTTATAATTTCGGCGATCCTCAGTTTTTGAGTTGAGTTGAGACCCAAAACCGAGCGTAGAGCTTCCCGCCCCGGTAGGTTGGTGGCGGGTCGCGTCAGCTCGTTTCAACATAGCTTGAGTGGCGCTCGGGACTTTGGCGCGTTGTAACAACTCGGCGGGAGGATTCAAATGTTGTTAGCTGGCTCTTCGCTCTCGTCTCCCCTGGTTCTCGTCTTGGGGACTCCCCGGGAACATCATCTGGCGAAGTGCACTCTGGCTGCGTTCTAACGGGAAAAACGGACCAGACAGAGGATCTGGCGGAATCTTGATGCCCCACGAACCGGATCCGCATCCAAAGATTCCCCATGTGCGGTGTGGAAAGCTTACAGCCAGGCTTGCATCACACGGTTGCATCTTCTTCTACCGGGACCTTTCTTGGGTAACACCAGTAGTAGGATGACGCCGGGAAAGCCGATGGTGAAGTCTAGCTCGACACCAGGTCGATTGGTCATCGGCGACGGGAAGCATTTACGTGCTACTCAGTTCACACTGCTCTATTCGACCATCGCCGAGACGTCCAGAAGTGGTTGACGGTGGTGGTTCAGCCCCAGGCTGATGAATCTTCGGGAACGGGAGGAGCTGGCTCAGGGAGCCATCCTTGTTCTACCGCTCCAGTGGCATCCACAACCGGGAGTAACGGAGTGATATCTTCCAGAAAAGGCTGAAGAACAACGGGAATCTCGATCCAAAACTCGATTCTTCGGGAAGAACCTTAATCCCAGACGTCGAAATCCCTCGACGTCCATGCGATGTCTTCTTCCCAAGTTCCGAGGTTTACAATATTCCATAAAACAAAACTCAGCAAAAAAGAAAATAATAAATAGTCTACTAATTGAGCGTACTTTAACCTAAGATCTGTCGCATACTCTCCGGAACCTTCCGCCCTCACGACTTTTAGCCGCGAATTACGACCCTTGTGACGTGTTGCGAAAATGCAACGTCACAACCCTACCCTCCTACAGGAGGGGGAGTGGTAGACTCTCCTTCCCGAGGTTGGTTAAGACTTGTTTCATGACAAACCTTAGCGATATATCTGTGGTTTTGGTTGGAGTGCGTAATTCCACTAAATTTGAGAACAGATTTTTTACTAAGATACATGACTGACTCGAAACTAACAAAACGTCCTTGGAGCATGTGAGGTAGGCACTAACTAGAAATAGCTACGAAATTTATCTTTACGGTTTTTTAAAAATCTACGGAGTTGAGAATTGAGTTTGCTTAGGTGTTTTAGTGTTCGGGATATCGAATCGTGTCGTTTTCGCTTTGGTTATTTTAATTCGGGTTTAAATAATTCTCGGGACACCATTTCGCAAAATTTATTTGACAAAGTTACCGAAGTAACAAGGTGAAGATGACGTTAAATTATAAACTAGATGACAGATTATTAGAGTTTTACGCTGGTTCACAGGAGTTATGTTCTACGATTAGACAGTTCGGAATGATAGTTTCGCTAGGTAAACGATGTTCTGTTAACGGAGTGACTCTAAATAAACGGAATTTTGAAATACTGGCCGAAATAAAATTTTGAAAACTAAAAGCGACTATTGTCTCTCAACTTATGGTTGACGGGAATAATGGTTCATGAATATTAAAAAAAAATTCTCAGCTGAGCTGACGGGAATAACGTTAAATTTACAAAATTTTGAATATTGGTCCGAAAAGTGAAGTTAACAAATAAAAATAAAAAAAAAGAACGGGAATACAGAAAAAAAAAGAAAAGATCGGGAATACGAAAAGAAATGACTTAATGACGCCTGTCCGGAGGTTGGAATTGGAAGGCCTCATCGGGAAGGTCGTAGGGATTCCTTCTCCTAGCCGCCTGTCTGAGTGCGCGGTTCCTGGCTATAGACGGGATAACTTGGTCCGGGGAGTAGTCCGCGGAACAATTCGGACACTCGCTCACTTTAACGCCTTTACGGCCGCAACGCTTGCACACTATGCGTCTCGGGTGCGGGCATTCGGGAAGCAAGTGACCCGGTCTGTCGCAGTTCCAGCAAGGCTTGGCGGGTCTACGCGAGCTAGGGGTGGTCGAGGTAGCGGAGACCGGTCGTGTGGTGGTCGCGGACGCGGTTGCCGGACTTGAAGCGATTGTCTTCGCGACGAGCGACGGTCGCATCGTGGGCAACGGGTGTCCTGGGCGTCGGTTGGTTGACGAGGTTGGCGTCGAGGAGGTTGTCGTAGACGTAGCAGGTGCGCGAACTGGTGGTGGTGGTGTTCGGCTAGTAGACGGCTCTGGATCTTCCCCATGCGATCTCGGGGATGGAGACGGGTCTCTATCCCGAGGTGGTGGAGAGCCGTAACGGGATCGCTGCTCCCCGAAGGTCGGAGCCTCAGTCTGAGTGGACATCTCCACCGGCTCGACGTCTTCCGGCGGGAAGAACGTGACGTCGTTGTTGAAGCTGACGTTGCGTCGATTCGCCTGTGTCTGTTTGTTGGCTTTGTTGCGAACCACATTTACTTGTACCGCTTGATCGCGCGTACCCGGGATGTATCGACACTGGGTCGATTGGTCTCTGACACTCGGTGGGTCCGTCTGGGTTCCGGTCTCGCGGCTATCCGGGAGTTCGCGTACTGTGCCATGTTCGGCGGCCCTCTGGGCTCGTAATTCTCGGGCTTCATTGACTGCGAGAATACTTGCCCTCATATCCCGCTCGAGGTCTCGATGTTCATGGAGCAGTCGGCGAATCAATAACTCGTGCCGTTGGAGATATGGCCAGGCCACAGCCAGATCCTCGTCGGACCCAAAGAGCATGGTAGCGACGATGCTCGGGAATAGGGTAGACGGGAATAAAAAAAAGAAAAAGAAACGCCTATGCGGGGAAAATTAAGCAGAGTCATGATAATATTTCAAGTCTTTTACATGCGCTATCCCAACTACTTTTCTATTTCCCAATTCACCAAGTTCACAGACAACAGGAGATAGTAGTCGAATGATCTGGAACGGCCCGTGGAATTTCTTAGCCAGTTTCGCGGCAACATGTTGTGTCGCCGAGGACATGGTATGTTGTCGCTTCAGAACGATGTCCCCTTCCGCGAAGCGTTCAGGTCTTTTGCAAAGATTGTAATATCCAGCTTGTCTCGTGTGAGCGTTTTCCAGATTTTCCGTAACCCATTCGCGAAGTAATTGCATTCGCTGCATTCGTTCAGCCCAGAGTTGCGGGGGCTGTGGCACGATTTCGGGATCACCCTCGAGTTGCGTTCTTAAGGAGTTCACAGCTCGCGGGACTCGGCCTAGGTTTAGGAAAGCGGGACTGGTCTCTAGAGACGAATGATGCGCTGTATTGTAAGCAAACCGGAAGTCGGATAAATGTAAATCCCAGTCGCGATGATCGAATTCGAGAAAAGCGATTATCATTGTTTTTAGTACGCGATTTACCCGTTCGACGGGATTTGCCTGCGGGTGATACGGCGGTGTTGTGGTATGTTTGATATGTAAAGTTTCGCATAATTCTTTAACGGTCTTATTATTAAATTCGGTACCATTATCAGTTAATAATACTCGCGGGACACCCCATCGGTTAACGACGTTTTCCTCGAACGCATCGCGAATATTTTTGCCAGTGGCTTTTCTAAGGGCGCAACATTCAATCCACTTGGTGAATAAATCTTGAATAACAAGGATATACGTAAAACCGGATTTGCTAGATGGTAAGGGACCCATAATATCCATAGCTACTACTAGCCATGGTTCTTCAACAACGCGTCTACCCATGTGGCCGGTGGGAGCAGCTTGCTCCACCTTACTACGTTGGCAGACGTCACAGGACCTAACATAGCGGGTAACGTCACGGAACATTCCGGGCCAATAGTAAGTGATAGCGATTCTTTTATACGTTTTATCAATGCCTAAATGTCCGGATTGCGGTTCATCGTGTGCCTCGTTTAAGACTGGTGTGCGTTGATCATTCGGGATCACTAATTTCCACGCGTTTAGATCGTTTATTGTAGTTCCGATAACAGGATTAGGTCGATAAAAATACAAGTGGTCACCTTCGATTTTCCAATCCGGGAAGCGTTTTGGAAAATTCTCTACATCCGTCTTCCTTTTGTCGTACCACGGAATACGCTGCGGGATAATAGCTGCACTAGCTTCGATCTCATGTTCGGGAATCCGAGATAACGCATCTGGCACATGGTTAAGTGCACCTTTCCGATAAACTATGTCAAAATCATACCCTAGTAGCTCGAGCGACCATCTGGCTAATCGGCCAGTGGGATTTTTCTGGTTATGGAGCCACCTTAGACTATTGTGATCAGTAATAACAGTGAAGTGATAGCCTTCAATATACGGTCTAAATTTCTGGATTGACCAGATGACGGCAAGGCATTCGAGTTCCGTAACTGAATACTTGCGTTCCGCATCGGTCAAGGTTCTACTTGCGTAGGCAATCACGTGTTCTACATCACCGGGAGATTGGGTCAGCACGGCACCTAGACCTACGATACTCGCATCGGTTTGCAACACGAACTTTAGTGAAAAATCGGGACACGCGAGAGTTGGAGCTGTTGAGAGGCAACGACGAATTTCATCAAAAGCGTCGGCCTGCTCTTTCTCCCAAATCCACACTTGATTTTTACGTAAGAGACGATTTAAGGGTTCAGTAGTAGTTGCAAAACTCGGGATGAATCTACGGTACCAGGAAGCCATACCTAAAAATCTCCGTATTTGTTTTACGGTCTTCGGGACCGGATAACTAATAACGGGAGCTACTTTATCGGGATCTACTTGTAAGCCATTTTGATTTACAACAAAGCCTAAATATTTAACCTCAGAACAGCAAAACTCGCACTTCTCTGGATTAATTGTCAAACCTGCCTGATAAATAACGCGTAAAACATGCCGTAGCCAATGGATGTGTTCGTCAAAAGTTTGCGTAGCAATAATTATATCGTCTAAATAGGCGAACGCATAGGGATCCATGGCCGGTCCAATTAATCGATCTAATAACCTTTGAAAGGTAGCAGGTGCTCCAGTTAATCCGTAAGGCATACGAGTGAAATGAAAGAGACCTTTAGCGGGAACGATAAAGGCAGTAACTTCTCTACTATCTTGAGCGAGGGGAATTTGAAAATAGGCTTGGCTTAAATCAATGGTGGAAATATATCGAGCTAATCTAAGTTTATCCAGGATATTATCCATTCGCGGGAGAGGGTACGCGTCTTTTTTGGATACGCTGTTGACTTTTCGGAAGTCAATGCAAAATCTATACGATCCATTGGGCTTCTTTACCATGACAATGGGACTAGCCCACGCGCTTCGCGATGGCTCAATAATTCCTGCTTTAAGCATTTTGTCTACCTCCTGATCTATTGCAGTTTGAATCGCGGGGGATACGCGGTACGATCGTTGCCTAATCGGAGGGTGATCACCTACATCGATACGATGAGTAGTCAGCGGAGTAACTCCGATAACATCCGTAGTAGGTGGAATTTCTTTGTTTAATAAAGATTTTAATTCGACCGACTGAGTATCCGTCAAGGTTACGATACCGTGACATTGTGAAGTAGGGGTAGGCAAGGAGGTCTCGAAATTAAATTGGTTAACAGAATTATCTCGAAAATACCAAGTTGAAGTAGGAAAATCGACCACTATTTGAAAAAGTTTAATGAAATCTAATCCGAGTATACATGAAAAACTTAAATCGGGAATGATCCGCGCGGAAATATCGCGAGTTATTCCTTGCAATTCTACGGGAATGATTACTTCGCCGGTGACTTCGGCCTCTTGACCTGCAGCCATTAATACGGGAATAGATCGGGATTTGGTGATAATAAAACCCAGTCTTTTCAATAGACTTTCGGTTTCCGCGTTTAAAAAGGTGCGGGAAGAGCCACAGTCAAATAGAGATTTTATGGGAGTTCCGTGAATTTTTAAAGTTAGGAATAAGAGCGAAATTTTATCACGCGAATGTACTGGACTACAGAACGCAATGTCATAATCCGGCAACTGTACAGGATTGTTATTGTCGCTGTCTTTGTTTCCGGGCATTTTATGGGAGTCCGCGATAGCCCGCGTTAACGGCTCCTTTGAGCGTTTCCCGAACAACGAGGACACGTTAGTTTAGTGACGTCATCTCGACCACATCTATAGCAGAAGATGCGTAGAGGTTCGGTGCACTCAGGCCAACGGTGACCGGGTTTCCGGCAATTGTAGCAACTATTATCACGCTCCGGTGTTCTAACTTCGGGAGTCGGTAAGAACGGATTACTAGCGGCACTCGGTGTAGCGCGGGAGCTAGACGGTAGCTCGGGATCGGTGATAGCTGCGGTAGCCGGTTGATCTTTCATAGATTTGCTTTTATTATTTTTATCTCTACGGGAGATATTGCGGGATTTATCCTTCGACGCGTTTTTATTTTTATCGTTTGGTGGTTGGACCGCGTTTAATAATTCGGGAGATTCGTCGGACGATTCGTCGTCATTGAATTGGAGGTGAGCTAAGGCCAGACGGTTATGCCGAGCCGAAGTACGCTGACCGCGATACGCGAGCTCTGGCATCAATGACCGTTCAGGGGTTGGAGGTGGCTGATAATTATTAGCGGCTTGAAAACTAATTTCTAGCCGACGTGCAAGGTGTTCGAGCTCATCTAACGTCATGATATCGTCACGATTAATCATCACCTGATAGCGAGGAAGCAGGTTACGATAGGCGTAATCCAATTGCTCCTCTTCGGGCCAAACGGGGCTTAAACGATCAAAATACGCTCTCATGTAAGTGAGATAATCGGCGACAAGTTCGTGTTCGCCTTGCGTGCGTCGTCTAATTTCTTCGCGTAAAGCAAATTGAAGATTAGGGTTACCGAATCTATCACGCCAAGCAAATTCAAAATCGCGAAAAGTAATCCACGTATTACGTTTAGATCGAAACCAATAAAGGGCAACACCAGACAAAAAGAAAGTAATACAATTAAGAAGATCGTTATCTCGAATATTAAACAATTGTTGACCTTCTTGTAACCGAAGAAGGAAAGCTTCCGAATCTTCGGTCCGGGAACCAGAAAATTTTAAATTCCATCGACGCATCACTTCGTAGACGGCATGCGGTGAGGTGTTATTATTTTGATTCGGCCGCGGCGAAAAATGAAAGGGTGCCGCGCGAGGATTAAAGCCATCGCGTGCAAAGCTTTGCTGACGAAAATTAAATCGGGACTGATCGTGATGTCTAAATTCGGGATCGGGTTCCGGAAAATTCGGGAACTCTGAATGATGGTTACTATAACGTTGTGGGGGTTCAGAATTAAACGTGTGATGACCCGGATTAATCGGTTGAAAATTAGCATTATTAGAATGAGAACCAGCATTATTCGGTTGAAAATTAACATTATTCGGTTGAGAACCATTATTTACAAATTGAAAACCGCTAGTGTTATTGTTAGGGGATCGCATAGTAGTATTATTAAAACGGGAAGTGTTGTTGACATGCTGTCGGCTGTCATCAAGCGGCGGCTGACCTTCGGGAGGTCTAGCGGTGTTTACTTCTTCCGTGTGTGCTGTAGTATTTCCCACGTTACCGGGTGGAATATTATTTGTTGATTGCGGACTGTCGTACGTAACGTCGTTAATTTGAATTCGGTTAGGTACTGTCGGTACAGTAGGATCTTCCGCGGGAGAAAAGTTATCGTTTTCGGGACGATCTCCAGTAGGAGTTGGAGGCTTTTCAATATTTTCTCCTCTCTGAGACATTATATACCGTAATAACCGATCTCTTAAAGTAGGTACTGTTCCTAGCTGCGACAGTAAACGTTCGCCGAGTTCAAAGCGTAGCTGTTCCGCCGAAAGTAAATAAATCCACGCGTCTTCCGAGGAAGGGCGTCCCATATAACGGTTAGGTTTGAATTTGAATTAAACGTTAGCTAATTTAATAACACGATACCACAACACACGGGAAAAAAAAATAACGTTCGATCGCAGGGTTACGCTTGTTGTTATCCGCTAATCCCTATTCAGATCGTTAATACTTTGTTTATCGTTTACCGCAGCGCGTTGTTCGATGCTGTCTATTGTTTAATGTAACGTATTATCGATAACTATTGTGAACCTAAGCGAAAATCTCAAAAAAAAATTTTTAAACTCTATTCTCAACGGATCGGGGTTTTTTTTTTTTTTTTTTTCTTATTCTAAATATATCGAGACTGCGATAATAACTGAAATACCTGAATTTCGCTAATTATTTGTATCACGGATTTTTGATTTTTCCCAGGATTGTTGCTGATAATGCTTTTTACAGGTAATATTACTTTTTAGGCAAAATTATTTTGGCGTAGCCCCACGTTGGGCGCCATTTGCAACGGTGGTTTCGATTTTTAGGTGTCCAATCTCAAAAACCGTGCCCTTCGGCGTTTACTCTAATTAACAAAGAAATACTATAAAATTAATCAGTTGGGCGCCAGACGTTTTCACGTCGCTCAAACTATAGAAAAGCTAAAAATTTAGAGTTTACGGCGGAATGTGCCAGATAGCTCAGGACATAATAAAACAAGAAAGGTAGAGTGGCTGGATTCACCTAAATAATTTAGCAACCAGGGTTAGTTAAGCAAAATCATGACCGATTTATTAATAAATTCGGGAAAAACATCAAACAATCAGCATCAATGCGGGAATATCAAAATTTAACAAACAATAAATCAGAAAACAGAAGCTATACAATGCAAATTATAGTTCAGAAAAAGGCTCGGATAATTCCGGGAAAGCAATAAATCATATACAAGAATTAGATTTTCGAAAAATAATACAACTAAATATAACAAAATTTACAGCAGTTCGGCTCGATACAATATTAGGCGTGAATTTACGGGAATTAGGCTATTTTAGCCTGAGGAAAGTACTTCCTCGCAAGAAAA
>OZ001258.1:17249331-17291831 GCA_963924015.1 Macrophya annulata
AACGTCCTGTAAGGTAAGTTCCTCTTGGCCAGAAATTGTAGATGTTGGTTCGAGTGTACAGAGAATCGATGAAACTATTCCGAGGTAGTAATCTGCTTCCTCGAGTGGTTCTTGTTTCACGGCATGAAGAGTGTTGCGTGGTCGAAAGTCGTCAAGGGCGTTGCGGGTTGAGGGGATAAAAAGAGGGGTTGGACTGTTAGATGGGTTTGGATTTTGATTTGCAAAATAGGCAACTTCAAATGGGTGTGAAAATTGCGTGTGGAGAGGGTTTTGATTCAGGGAAAGACAATTAGGATTGTACGTCGATTTTAGAGGCTCTGAGGTAAAGGAAGACGAGGAATCTAAGGGGGCGAGAGGTGAGGCTGAACTGGTGGAAGAGTATTTAGGTATGCACAATGAGGTGAAAGGATCGGTTTTTATGGAGGGTGAGGATTCTGGGAAAGAACAAGGTGTATCAGAAATAAAAAGGAAAAATTGAGGAAAATACGTTGGAGACAAAGATTCGGGTTTGATAAAAAGTGTAGATTTTGGAACTGGAGAGGGAGTATTTGTATCAGGAGGTGGATATTTCGGGATGGGGGCGTAGTAGCAACAGGCTCTTGAGTAATGAGTAGTGAAGGCTTAGACCGTCATTTGTGACTCAATTTTTTTGTCTTATTCACAACAATGTTTGATACATAATAAATTCTTTTATTAAAAAATGATTACATGTTTGATTTATTTATCCAACTATTGTGTAAATTATCCATTCCCAACCATTTTACATATAGCTGATCACCACGCTTCCGCAGTATCTTTTCCACAAGATAACTTTTCCACAAGATATTTTACTTTACTGAGTTCCTCCTCATAAAAACCTCCGGCGATGTGTGTGAACCTAGCATCTCAGATGTTAGCATCTCATAAATTACCTTCGTATTTTCTTGCATCCAGTGAAGTTCTATAGTTCTAGATAGGTTTTAACGATAGTTCCATCAATTGAGCTATTTAAATTACGTTTTGAAAAATGAGATGCTAACTTCCCGTACCACATGGCAGCATCTCATCGAATTCCGAATGTTTAGGCATAGAAAAATGAGGTATTGGATAGTTCTGCCTTTTAAACACGTTCTATCAATAGTTCTACCGATAAAACCGTTGAAATAATGTTGCATTGATGCAAAAACCACATAACTCCCTTCCAATATTGCATCTTACCACTTGTAATGTTATTTTTGATATAGTATGCGCGAAATGTAATTTTACATACATATGATATGTAATTTCATATAAATTACGTTTTACGCATACTATGTCAAAAAATATGCTATGGAACACGTGCCTGAAAGTTTTTTATAAGATAGTGAGATGCTGGTGCATCGGCTCGAGTTCTGCACCTCTTCTGGCCCTACGATATAGTTCTGGTAATCTCCCGTAAATTCGAAAAGAGTTCTGACCCCTAGTGATTTTGCAATAGTTGTTAACAATTTTTATCGGCATCTCAACTGCAAGATGGTGAGATGCTGGTGCATCGGCTCGAGTTCTGCACCTCTTCTGGCCCTACGATATAGTTCCAGTAATCTCCCGTAAATTCGAAAAGAGTTCTGACCCCTAGTGATTTTGCAATAGTTGTTAACAATTTTTATCGGCATCTCAACTGCAAGATGGTGAGTTGCTGGTGCATCGGCTCGAGTTCTGCACCTCTTCTGGCCCTACGATATAGTTCCAGTAATCTCCCGTAAATTCGAAAAGAGTTCTGACCCCTAGTGATTTTGCAATAGTTGTCAACAATTTTTATCGGCATCTCAACTGCAAGATGGTGAGATGCTGGTGCATCGGCTCGAGTTCTGCACCTCTTCTGGCCCTACGATATAGTTCCAGTAATCTCCCGTAAATTCGAAAAGAGTTCTGACCCCTAGTGATTTTGCAATAGCTGTTAACAATTTTTATCGGCATCCCAACTGCACGATGGTGAGATGTTAATTCAAAAACGCAAATTCTATCCTCTATTGAGATTCTATAGGTATGATACTTTCAGTCCTTCTCGACAAGCTCGACAATAATTGCAGATTTATTACTATCCCTGAATATTCATTAATATTAATTATCGACACTTTAGCTGCACAATCATGAGATATCGTTCTGAAGAAACGATTTTTGAACTCCAACGAGGTTTCATATGATAGGTGTATAGTTGTTCGACAAAAGTCCTGAGTTATGAATAATTGTTATGTATTCGATAGTTATATTTACATGATTATGATATTCCTTACTCTTGGCATTACCCGGAACCAACGGCGGGGACGTGGTAAGATATGGCTCCATTTATGTATTTTTTTTTTCTTTCATTTTAATTTTGTATTTTAATTATTATTATTTTTTTTTTTTTGATTTTTTTTTTTTTTTTGTATTTTGCGTATTTTGTTCTATTTTTGTATTTTTTATATCATTTTTTCGATTTTTATATTTTTTTTGTATTTTTGGCTATTTATGTTTTTTTTTTTATATTTTCTAGTTATTATTTATTTTGCGTTGTGTATTAGTTTTTGTATTCTGTATCAGATATATTCAATATATTTTTTAAGATTAAACTTCGTATTTTATATTTTGGTATTCTTTGTGTTATGTGTATTTTTTTGTATTTTGTGTATTTTTTATATATATATTTTTTGTTTCGATTTTAATATTTTTTTTGTATTTTTGGCTATTTATGTTTTTGTTTATAACTTCTATTTATTATTTATCTTGCTTTGTGTATTGGTTTTTGTATTTTGTATCAGATGTATACAATGTATTTTTTAAGATTGAACTTCGTATTTTATTTCCACTTGTTACTGTTTCTCGCCTGAAAACGTATACAAAATTAGATGGGGATGAATTATTTTTGTTGGATGAACACTTTCACGTGTAGGCCCTATATCGTTATACTCGTGCCAGTACATACTAGATTTCGCGTATCCGATATAATGTTCCGCCGCCCAACTCACCACACCCGATAATAAATAGATTCTATTTTCTAGCTCGATAATTTTCGTAATCGATTCAAGCGTGTGACGAAGATCTTCATTTCTAGACGTGTACCGTTCATCAGTTAAAACAGTTATATCAATGATTACGTGGGGCCCATATTCAATTTCGTCCTCGATGAGTCTTTGGCACTTTCGGCAGGTCCGTTGCGTTTGATGCCCGTCGTCTATCGCCTGCTGCATAAGTCCGAAACCTTGATGCAGTATTAGGTCAACATTTATGCTGAGAGTAACGTGTTGAGTGTCAAAGTTATATCCGCATTGGCAGAAAACTTTCGTTTTGTAACTTGGCATGTCAGCGAGAATATACTGAGCTAAGTGGACTACGTTACACTGAGTATCCAATTGTTTTATTGTCCTTGTGAAGGATTTGATTACGAACAGTCCTATTTTGGTAAGTATCTTTGCCCTTTCTCGGTAAGCAGCCATTGTCAGTTTCTTTTCACCTGTCAGTATTTTCTGAGCCAATCGTATGGTCGAATTAGTGGACTCTACAAGTTTATCCCGATAAGCTGGATTTGATGCTATTGCGTTCATGATTAATTGAAACAATGAATCGAAGGCACAAGTTTTCTTGAGGTTAAGTTTGATATTTCCTATAGATACAGGCTCGCAAAAAGAGCCGTTTCTAAATACTGGAAGCTTCGAGGATTTCGCATCCTTAACATATTCCCATTCCGGGCATACATCCAAGTATGAAGGCTTAGCTCTTTTCTTGACAGAGGATTTTTTTGGCTCAGCGATTTTGTGCGATTTCTTCTCGGCTTTTCCACGCCAATCCTCGCACGTATTCCACATCTCGCAGTCATTGATGGTACTTGATTGAATATATTCGTCACCAACCTTGAAGGGATCACTTGCCAAACTGTCGTCAGCATCGGTCTTGTCGTTGATATCTAAAAATTCGTTTTTACCGGAATTCTCTGTCGAACTGATTGTGAGCTGCTCATGGCCAATTGGAGACGTCTCGCTATAACGATGACGTTCGTCAATTCTATTACTGTGTTCGATACGTTTCATTTCTCTCTGTGCAAAGAGCTGCCCATAGTTATTTGGAGGACTCACAATATTATCGTTCGATATGCTAATTCCCTTACTGTAATCGGTATTTTCCACGTCTCCGTGTACCTCGTTATTGAGTGCTGTTGCCGACTTGCTTGATGCAAAATTGAATTCAGTATCTCGAAAACTTTGGACGTTCGGTTCAGATTTATCCTTATGCGTAATTCTCTCTTTTACATCTGTTTCGTTTATTGGTGGCAGATCTTCTTCCATAGAAGCTAGTTTTATTTTACCGTCAAGATGGTCTAAGTGCATAAAAACAAACTTGTCAAGGCGCAGTGGCAATTTAACATCAAACCCACGATGTTCCAAATCCGCAAATTCTGACTCAACCGACGAGGATGTTGCTATTATTGAGCCTCTTTCGAAATGAGGTCTCATAATACCTGTCCAAAGCGGCAAATACGGAAGCAAATCCTTTTTCAGGTAATGAACAAAGTCGGGATTGAAACACGCGTTAATTATGCCCCCGTTTTTTGATCTCTTGCCAAGATCTTCCGCATTAGAGTATATCATGTTAACCCACGTCTGCCAATCCGTAGCGATGGCTTCGTCTTCTAGATCACTACTCTCACTGACCTTATTCTCACTGTCTTCGTTGACATTATCGCCACTCTCCTTGAAGAGAATACCTTGAATCTTTTCATTGAGGGCTCTCATGCGTATTTCAGCTGGCACTGGCACTCCATCATTCGTATTGCCGATTGATTCGCTTAAAGATACCAACCACCATCGATTCGATCAAATAGGTCAACGCTTTGAAATCTTGCATTTTATAAGCTTGGGAGATACAGCGTAAGTAAAATCGTCGTGCTGCGATTACTTTTGTGTCAAGACATTTCCACCGGGTCACCATAGCGATAAAGTGACTTACATCGAGCCTTATAAATGAAGCTGGTATCACGGGTGAACCTTGTACAACAACATCGTAGCATTTTTGTAAATAATCTTTTAAATCATTACATCTAGCAAACACTTCCACGATAGCATTCACCAAAGCACGTCCGAAGTCACACACGACTGTCGGAGGCCGCGGCGCACCTTTTGCCAGAATGAATCGTAAAAAATGCGCAATCTGGAATGATCTTTGATCAGCGGATATCATCTGGAAAACTGGAATACTGCCCTCTTTCGTCACCACCATACATTGGTATAAAAACACGTGTGGATCGTGCTTGTTTTCCCGTTTTACTATACTTCCCGTTGCATCGATCGTTAGAACAGCGCTTGGATTTTTTTGCATCGAGCTTGATAGATTTGCTGCTGTTCTGGCGACCAATATATACAATGAAATTGTGACGGGCGGTAGTGTGGTCTTTTAATATTCGAACAAATTGTCAACGAGGGTACTCGTTAACAAGGTGAAAGAAAATTATTGTTATCCGTCACAAGTTTCGAAAATAATAGTATCTTTAAAGTGAATTAAAGAAAAGAAAAGAAAGGATCTACCATATAATAGATCGGTGAATGGGATCGTTGCCGCCTAGTCCTATACAGGGCTCAATTTAAAAGTCTAAATCTAAGCTTGAGGCTATTCAGGGAAAACAAAAGGATGGTCACAAGTAATACGCATAATGTATGAAAATAAGGCTGGTAAAAGTGATCGTATATTCTTAATCAAATTCAAAAATAAACAGCCAAACCAATGTTCGTTAAATGATTAACAAAAGATGAATTAACATTAGGATTATCAACCATAAACTACGTAAGTATATAAAAAAAACTATAATAGCGGGTACTGACGTGGGGATCGTGAAGGCTTCTTACTAGTAAATCCATGAACTATTAATAAACTGACTAGACAAAACAAAGGAAATGCCTATTCGCGATTCGCACGTTATTATAATGAAGGAAAGTCTAATATGAAAATTAACATGGGATAATTATATGAAAATCTAAATTAAGAACAACAAAGGGTTTAAAGGAACTCTCTCTCTCCCTTATACCTGATTATGGCTATTAGTGAGATAGTTATTTGTATTATTCGAAATCAGTATACTTAACGATAATCAATATTCATTATTTCGTATACAACGGACAGACGCCCCTACTGGGATCAGGGTTTTACCCAAGGTTAATAACGAAATCCCAGAAGGTTCAAATTAAACAATAAAATAAGGTTATATATATATATATATATATATATATATATATATATATATATATATATATATATATATATATATATATATATATATGTGTGTGTGTGTGTGTGTGCGTGTGCGTGTGCGTGTGCGTGTGCGTGTGCGTGTGCGTGTGCGTGTGCGTGTGCGTGTGCGTGTGCGTGTGCGTGTGCGTGTGCGTGTGTATGTATGTATGTATGTATGTATGTATGTATGTATGTATGTATGTATGTATGTATGTATGTATGTATGTATGTATGTATGTATGTATGTATGTATGTATGTATGTATGTATGTATATATGTATATATATATATATATATATATATATATATATATATATATATATATATATATATATATATATATATATGTGTGTGTACATAGATCTAGAACTATGAAGTAAATGATAATAAGCAAGTTATTGTCTTATAATAAATGAAGATTAAAGAGAAGGGGAAAGAAAGTTAATCTTTTAAGCAGCCCTGTCCGGGTCTAGGGTTTTACCCAAGATACCATAAAATGACCCGTACGGTTATTCCTTCTGACTACAAAAACTAGGTAAAGAGAACCATATACATAATCATACAAGACCATAGGAATTCTGGAATACTTATGATTTATAGAAATGTTTTGAGAAAATTATGTGAGCGATTCTATGTATGAAACACAGGAAAACTTAGCCTTGGTTGACCTGGCGTTCGCTGGACGTTAGGGGATGTTGAATTATGTCAGTCGCCCTCACCTTTGCAGGAACCTCACAAATCTTTTAACAAGTCTCAACGTCTTTCAATAAACTGTCTTTACACTATACTTTAGGTTTTAAATGTTTAACGAGGTGAAGCTAATGATAAAGTCAGATAGAGTGGTGATCAAAAAGTTAATGAGAGATTTACACTGAATTAACTGTTCGTTACACTGAATTTAAACAATTTGTAGTTTAATTTGAATAAATAGGCTACAGTTCTCAACCCTGCGTAGACCCGGAAGGGGTCTATGCTAGAATGCAAAATTTAGATTAAAAGTCAGAAATTATCAATATTAACTAGAATGAAATAGCAAAAGAGAATTGAATTAAGTGTGTCCTTGCACTGAGATTATGGTAATTTACCGGAGCACTAAGCTGTTTAGATTATCTCTCGGTTGTTATATTTTAGAAATGTGTTTGAAAATTTATATTTTAAATAACGAGTACTGAGTCCTTTGCACTACCACTTGACTAAAAGAAAAGATTGAGTACAACTCGCGGCTCTAGCTAGTACACGGGCCTATACATCCACGCTCTTCGCGACTTGCCAGAAGAAAGACGCTGAACCCGGTCCGAAGACACCGAGGTCCCTGCAATTATGACGCTTGCATGTATCAATGCGCATTCAAATTGACCAATTAGGGCCCTGCTTAGTTGCTAATTGTCGCCTGATTGGTTTGGGGACTACTTAGGGCCAGGCGTAGGTGGTAAGTCGTTGCGCAGCCCCCAACGTTTCGGGCCTCACCTACGGTCAACCTATACTAACTCATTTGTATTATACCTATTTTAATTTAGTTCTTGATTTTAATATAAAATTAATACTTGCCAGAATCCATATAATTTGCAGATCATGAATATGTTAAATTCTTAATAATTAAATAACTAAATTTTTAAATAAATGCAGTTTTTCTGCAATAAGAGAGAGAGATACTTTACACCTATTTGTACTACTATTCTAGTATGGGTAGCGTGGGGCAAGCGTAGCCCGGGGGTTCCCAGAATTGGCTCGACCCACGCCACCCACTCTAGGTGACGCTATCCAGGCCTCATTATCTATTAAGTTGGGAGGTCCGAAATGTTTAGTCTTAGGGTAATATAATATACCTAAGAGCGAGGGATGTTTATTCTTCATATTTACTTCGCACGCAACCCGAGAGTTTTTAAAATAATTTATTGATTGAAATGAGGGTTTGAAAAGATAATGTTAAAATAATGTTTTCAATTGAAATGAAATTGAATATTTATGAAATTGAAATAACTGAAATAGTATGTTTAAATGAAATTAATTATTTGAGGAGAAGAAAAAAAAAAGGAAAGGTCTATTACAAAGATTTTAGTCATAAAGAAAAGTGCAAATACTGGTTGCGCACGTAACAAAATTTTAGCAAACCAACGCTATGGATAGAACCCGCATATTTTCCACATTTGGATTGGTGAAGCAGATTAATTGGAGCATTCGAAAATTCCAAACCCAGTTTCTTGAGCAATTGCTGTTCCTTTGCTTTTCGCAGGGTTGCAGCATTTGGCACGATTGCCAGATTTTTGCCCCCAAACTTCTTCATTCGCTTCGCCTCCTCTCGCTGAAAAGTGACTGCGTCTTTTCGTTGCTCTATCAACTGATTAGCCACTTTTTCACGCCGTTTGCCTCTTAATTGTCTCTTTTTCCGGCCTGTATGGAGATGAGGTCGAATGTTGTCTATACGACATGAAAATATCACGTCAACGTCTCTCATCGGTGCATTCTGCAACCGACCGGTTATTTTAGCTTTGCATTCGGTGCAGTAACCAATGAATCTCGCATACGTTTCTGCAGTGGCAGACGGAGTCACCAGATTGTTTTTAAAAGAAAATACACAATCTACCGATCCATGCTGCTGGCACATTCGTTCAGCTAGGACGTCCGCCCAACCTTCTTGCAACTTCCAGTAAAGACATCCACTCGAGATTTTTTTTTTGGACTAATTTCCAACCATTTTTGGGCAGACAAAATCACCCTTACTTTTTTAGAGTGACTACTCTGTGACAAATTATTACTCTCGGTACTTGAATCAGCATCGATAGCACTAATGCTGATGTTGGGATTTCTCTCTCCCCCTGGAATGATTTTGAATTTTTCCGCAATTAACGTTCGGAATCCATTGCGATTCTCATTGACAATCGTATATACGTGACGTGGTTCAATATGTGAACCACGAAGTGCCATACGATTGGCAATGAGCAGGTAAACTGGATTTGACGGAGTCAAGATCCTGCTATTATTATCGAGAGTTCGGCAATCACTCTGTAACAAAATCTCTTCTAATATAAGTTTATCGTAAGGCATTTTGTCATCTATAGTAAGCTCGACGGAAAATGTAGGATAGAATTTTTGACGTGTATTCTTGCGCGTAATATAATTTTTTTGTCAATTATGTACGGATCGAGGCGAAACCTGACAAACGTGTATGATTGTCTGAAAGACCATATAATATGTGGGAAGCGAAGAAGCGGTTTGCATTCATGCAAAAAGTATATTTTTAAAACCTCTGAGTACTGCTAACATTTTTCGGGATTTGACATTCCCGAAATAGCTCCACGGAGTTACAATACGCTATGATAAATCGGTTATTTTTTTATATATTTCGTGTAGCTACAAAAAAATCAGTAAGTGATCAATATCACGACGCTCACTGAGCACGCCTATGGCCGCTCAATGTAAGGAACGAAGATTTTGTATGGACGCTTTATTAAATGTCGAAAACAGTTGAGATTTTAGTCTATGTGGCAATGTAGCGGGGACCGTTGTAGCTTGTGACAGGGAAGTGGGGACCGCGCGGTAGTGGGAGATGGTGGCGTGGCGGGGCAGGCGCTGTTCACTGCGCATGCGTAGATAGTCTAGTTAACAAGCACCTTTTTCGCGAGTTCCAGTTTGCCTTCCCCGAAAATTATGGTTGGGGTGTCATTCGATTCGGATTGACATCTAGAAACTTGTTGAAAAAATTCAAGCGGCGCTCCAAAAAATTGCAAAAGTTATAAATAATTTAGTTTAAGAAAAGGGTTTCGTTTTTCGCGTATATCTCGAAAACTATTGCAGTTATCGTGAATTTAAATAAAGATCCTTAAAGAATAGGAAATTTCCTAAAAAAAGTTTTGACTTCCGGAAGCCTAACACCAATATTGATCATTTTGATTAAAGGGTCAAACTAGTGCTCAAATCGGGAGGTGTGGCTAATGCGCGCTCGACACGATTCTCTCATATTTACACAAAACTTTTTTTACCTCATTAAATATGGATATTGAGGATCGAAATAATTCAGGTGTCCTTTAGATACATGAATCAACAATAATCCGTTAAAGGAAGATTTCGGCAATTTTTCAATTACTTATGCTTTAGTTATTCAAATAATTTTTACATTTTGTAAATCAACAAAAACCTATGCAATTTTCAAATTGAAATCCTGGATTATTTCCACTTCTGGAATCTATTTTTCAAGGGAATCAAAAGAGATCCCGTTTATAAGATTGGTAAATCTTGATTTTTCACTTTTTCATCAACAATTTAAGGGATGAAAATGTTATAAATCCAAATAGAGCGAGCGAAAAATTTTTGTTTCAAATGTTTCGAATGCTTCATTTTATAATCATTGAAAACTATATGAAAATATTTTTTTTCCATTTTTTACTCCGGAACTTTTTTTTTGGAAATTTTCTGTTCTTTGAGGATCTTTTTTTGAATTTACGATAACTCAATGGTTTTTGAGATATTCGCGAAAAACGAAACCCTTTTTTTAAACTAAATTGTTTATAACTTTTGCAATTTTTTGGAGCGCCACTTGAATTTTTTGTTTAAAGTTTCTAAAAACCAATCCGAAACGCATACACCTTAACCATAATTATCGGAGAAGGCGAACTGGAATTCGTGAAAAAGGTGCTTGTTGATTAGACTAAGATGCCGATAAAAATTGTTAACAACTATTGCAAAATCACTAGGGGTCAGAACTCTTTTCGAATTTACGGGAGATTACTGGAACTATATCGTAGGGCCAGAAGAGGTGCAGAACTCGAGCCGATGCACCAGCATCTCACCATCTTGCAGTTGAGATGCCGATAAAAATTGTTAACAACTATTGCAAAATCACTAGGGGTCAGAACTCTTTTCGAATTTACGGGAGATTACTGGAACTATATCGTAGGGCCAGAAGAGGTGCAGAACTCGAGCCGATGCACCAGCATCTCACCATCTTATAAAAAACTTTCAGGTACGTGTTCCATAGCATATTTTTTGACAGAGTATGCGTAAGACGTAATTTATATGAAATTACATATCATATGTATGTAAAATTACATTTCGCGCATACTATATCAAAAATAACATTACAAGTGGTAAGATGCAATATTGGAAGGGAGTTATGTGGTTTTTGCATCAATGCAACACTATTTCAACGGTTTTATCGGCAGAACTATTGATAGAACGTGTTTAAAAGGCAGAACTATCCAATACCACATTTCTCTATGCCTAAACATTCGGAATTCGATGAGATGCTGCCATGTGGTACGGGAAGTTAGCATCTCATTTTTCAAAACGTAATATAAATAGCTCAATTGATGGAACTATCGTTAAAACCTATCTAGAACTATAGAACTTCACTGGATGCAAGAAAATACGAAGGTAATTTATGAGATGCTAACATCTGAGATGCTAGGTTCACACACATCCTCCGGCGATGGGATTGTCTAGATAATCGGTAAGTTTGTATGTCGGAGGGTTCGTATTCTTCACCTCAGTCACGGTGAATATTTCCGTTGTCCAATTTGGTGTATAGCCCTTTTCAAAAACATGCTTATATATACTAATTCGAACTTTATCGCCAACTCTAAACTTTCGCTTTCGTTGACTTCTCTTAATCTGTCGTGGCTTATACACATCTCGATATAGTTGCTTTTCATTGGCCACAGTTACGTCTTTCGGACTCATTCGTATTGTTCGGTGCTTGGTATCGTTGTAGGATTTAATTGCATCAGGTAATATATCAATCCACTTGTGATTCCCACGGCGTGTGAACTACACCCACATCTTGTTTTTTAACGTTCGATTAAAGCGTTCACATATCGATGCCTTCAGGTTGCTAAATGTTGAGTACATGTTAACGCCATGATGATCCATGAGGGATTTTAATTTTCTGTTGTATAATTCTGTACCCCGATCCACATGCAGATTCTTTGGAATACGACCTTGGGCCAACACAAATTTCATGGCAGCTGTCACATCATCGGCATTCTTAGTCTTCAGTGGAACGCCCCACGCAAACTTGGAAAATACATCGATAATTGTGTGCAAAAATTTATACAAATTGTTGAATCGTGAGTATGCAGACATATCAACAAGGTCAGCTTGCCAAGTCTCATCCAAACCGCGTATATCAACATAACGCCTAAAATATCTGCGCCTGGCTGGTCTATGGAGCTCCTCGGCTATCACCCGCTCCATGTTTGATTATGGAAATTCCATGGATATAGTCGTGTTGGCTGAGTGTTTGAACGTTTTTTGCAATCACCGCTAATCGATTCTCCAGAGCTTCGTTTCCTCTTTTCACAGCCTCAATCTTTACTTTCGTTAGAGTCCAAAGACGCTCACCTGTTTCATCATCAAAATTGCGACTATGTTCTTTATCTATGCGTGCAACAAGTCTAGATTCGAGAGCATCGAGTGCTTGTTTCATAGACTGCTCAAATACTGTTTTCATAGCATTCTCAAGGGCATCAAATGCCTCGCGTGTAACATTCTCGAGGCTTTTCAGAGACGCAGCATCGTTTGGCAGCTGTGGATCTGCGATATTACACAATCGTTTGCCGTCTATGTCATACTGCTCATCTGTGGTAGTTTCAAATCCAACACCTGGAGGTCCACTACTACCCACACTTTCAATTTTTCCACCAGTCAACTGACGACCAAATATATTTATGCTCATTATTGAATGATTCAGTCTGATTTGAAGCGAATCTCTCGAAGTATCCCGTTGTGGCTGAACCTTTCTAGATCACTTTCCACTGCAGTCAACCGCATTTCCAGAACTTCACTGTTTTCCGTTAGAGCGTCAATCTTTTCCTTGCGAGAGACCAAATATGCTCACCCTCCTCGAAATGGTTGGTATGTTCTTGATCTATGCGATGCTTCTTTGCTTGATCTATGCTTCTTTCAGGTTTATAATATTTTCGATATGCATTAGTTTTTTTCACGATTTTGATATAATTTTGTCTGTCGCTTTTATTCACAATTGTGGGATCGGGCGACTTTTTGAATAACAATTCGAGCAATCCCGGTGTGTTCACAAAACTTCTATCACTTACATCATCGCTAAATTCGATATCCGAATCGCCGATCTTCATTCCGCGAACCAGCTTTCGAACACCATATTTCTCATCTAAATTCTTACGTTGTTTGGTCGAGGTAAATAATTTGTTGTGTTGACTTTTTTTTGGTATCGGTGTGCTTGTGGATGCGATTGCAAGTGCACCGTCCTGGTTGGCATCATTTGAGCCATCCATAGCGGTTGTATCGTTGACCCCAACAGCAACGTTAGTTCAAAAGCTCTCCTCAATGGCACTTCTATACGCATCATAATTATCATTATCATTGTCATCGGCATCATTCTCAGTTTTCACAAAATCTTCTTTTTTCTCGGTTTTCATCGAATTAGGCTCCATCTTTACTTCTTGTTCTATTAGTCGCTGCTGTTGCTTAGATGAATCCACCAATTCATGCAACGGTGTTACCAGGGGCTTGAACATTTGACTAAAAGCCTGCTCACTAGCCTCTTTCTCCATTTTTATCATCTTGTGTTTACGTCGGATAATATCGCTAGCTCTCGCAAATTCCTGCAGCACGTCATTTTGCTTTCGTATCTTGGAGCTCTTCATGTTGCTAGTTTGATCGGTGCAGTGTAACTGTATGCTATTTATTGGTGATTTAGACTTATAAAGCAGTCAAAGCCTCTCCTATATCGTCCATCGTTGATTTCGCTGTCTTTGTCGATGGTTACAAAACTATATCTACCATCATTCCAGCACGCCGAACATAAATCTTTGAATTGCTGATTGGTCATGTCTGTATTCACATGATCCGCGTAAATGTGTTTCAAATTCATCTCATCTTGACGGAAAAGAACCAATAAGTTTGCATTATCACGAACTAGATGTTTCGGGATACGAGCATACGTTTGAAAAAGATGAAAACTATCAATATCTCTGTGTCGTCCTATGCAGAAATAGGCTCTGATATTATCTTGCTTCTCACAGGCCACGTCATCGAAAATCATAATCGAGTTTGGTTGTGCATCTTTCGGCTCTACAACTTCCTTGTGTTCGTCGAATGGAAAATAATCCATCCCCTCCACTGGTTTCAGTAGCCTCTTTAAGAACTCATACTTTGGTTGATTGAGGGATTTTGAATAGACGTATACATTCTCAAATCGCAAGCCATTAGCATGGGTGAGAAGGGTGAGGAGGGCATTAGTTTTACCACAATTCGAGGGTCCACAGAAAACAGCCCTCACGCTGTTCGGTAGTAGAGCTTCATGTCGTTTTCCATTCTTTTTCTTTTTCCGCTCAACCGATTTGTCGAAATTGGCTATGGGTAGTTTAGTCGTTTGATCTTTAAATTTCATGGTGCTTGGTAAACGTCACAATGAGAACTAATATATTCATGTATAAGATACACGCTTTTATAGAATTCGTGTTAGTTCATGGTTAACTATGGTTGGATACGCACGTAGGCAAAGGAGCGGTTGTGGATTAATAAATAAAATCATAAACCATCTTCCAGTTGAATTACATGTTCCTGGTTATCAGTACTGTGGACCTGGTACAAAATTAACACAGAGGTTAGCTCGTGGTGATCGGGGTGTTAATGCTCTAGACGCTGCATGCAAGGAACACGATATCGCATACTCGAAGAATCGTGGTAAAATTGCGGAGCGTAATAAGGCCGATCAAGTGCTGGCCGAGCGGGCTTGGAATCGTGTTTTAGCTAAAGACGCAAGTGTAGCTGAAAAAGCTGTCGCCTGGGTGGTCACCAACACTATGAAAGCAAAATCTAAACTAGGCATAGGGATGCGTGGGAGCAAACTGCAGACATCCATCAAGAACAAGAAAAGGACACTGAAGTCTATTATACGAGCAGCAAAAATTCTATGAAATCGGGTCCTAGAGCCATTCAGTCAGCGTTAGAAGATGCGCGTATGGCAATGTCTAGAGGGAAAGTTCGCGTGCCTCGTATTTTACCTATTCCCAATAAAATCGGTGGTTTACTACCATTTCTTATCCCTATTTTCGCAGCCCTCAGTGCTATAGGTGCCTTAGCAGGAGGTGCTGCAGGTATAGCAAAGGTCGTAAACGAGGCTAGTGCCAACAAGCATCAATTACAACAGGCTAAATGTCACAATGCCACAATGGAGGCTATTGCACTAGGAAAGGGATGATACCTGATACCCTATAAGCAGGGTATGGGGTTGTATTTGTAACAGGCAAAAAACTAATAAAGCTACCACACCGAGCTCTCACCGACGCCGATTTGCTAAACTATGCCAGAGCTATGAAAATTCCACATTTTCGAGGAGTTTTCATGCGGAATGATCTACCCAATTCGGGGCCTAAAAAGCGCGAGTCCGCAATCATCAATCTTGATGATAAAACGGGCCTGGGACGCATTGGGTTGCATACGCTAAAAATGGTAATGACGCAGTATATTTCGATAGTTTCGGCGATTTACAACCACCCGGAGATCTTATGAAATATCTTGGTGTTGGTAGCGTAAAATACAACCATAAGAGATATCAAGAATATAACACAGTAATTTGTGGTCACTTGTGTCTCAAGTTTCTCAGCGGACATCTATAAAATAGATGTGCATCGATGATATGATATTAGTCATAGCTGATTCGTTCACGTTGACACTCTCCGGAGAATCATCAATATTGGGGACTCAATATTTTCCACCAATCGAGTTATCACCGACAAAGGAATATGTTCTTGGACTCATAGAGTTCTTGACATTCAACTCAATTCCCAATATTGATGAAGGCTGTAATAAGTTTCATATATCACATCCTCCACGATTAGTGAATGGTGTTCCAACCTCCAACACAATAATCACAATACCCACCGGTAGTTATGAAATCGAAGACATTGCAAGTTATTTGAAAAAGACGCTACCCAAGGATATTACCATCAGCCTGAAAGCTAACAACAATGAGCTGCATAGCGAAATCATGTGTAATCACACAGTAAACTTTAAATCGAAAAATTCCATCGGTCGATTGCTTGGATTCAAGTCGAATCTTCTTTCGGGTGGTATTACCCACAAGTCCGAGTTACCCGTTCGCATACTCAAGGTCAACGCTTTGCGTGTTGAGTGCAATATTACCACTGGTGCATATATAAATGAGCATCGAGTACACACAATTCATCAATTTTTCCCAACCGTTCCGCCTGGATATAAGATTGTGGAAGTGCCGACAAACGTCATTTACCATCCAATCACCGTGCGGTCAATACACGACATACAATCGCGAATAGTCGATCAGAGCGGGGACTCGGTCAATTTTCGTGGCGAAACCGTAACTATACGATTGCACGTGAAATCCTTGAGATAGTATGGGTATAGTATTGGAGCGGACAAGAAAATCTGGTGGCAGCTATAAAAGCTCGATAATATGTTCAAGCGTCGTCAGTCATCGAGCACCTCTGATTCGGGTGACACACCAGAACGCTCAGTTTCTCCAGAGCCTAGGACTTCGACTTCGTGGTGAAAAATAAGAATTCGTTGTTATATCTGCGTATTCCCATCTCGAAAATGTTAAAAATTCAAAAACCGGTGACCTTCAATGAGTCGATTGCTCACTGTGAAGTACATGCGCATCATCCATATGCATCATCTACCTACAAAAATAATGATGAGATTCGCATCAATGTGCAGAATCAAAACTCGTGTGTATTACCCAGCAAAAGTTCAATCCACATCTATGGTCGGATCACAAAAGCAGATGGCACCGACGTTAGTGCAACCACGGAATTGGTCAATATGGCTGTGTGTCATATGTTTAGCGAGATGCGTTACGAGTTGAGTGGTCATGAGAACGATTAAAATAAGAATCTTGGCATCATGAGCGTTATGAAAGAATACTTATCATTCACCCCAGGACAGCAACATCTCCTGGAAAACAACGGTTGGCTGGTTAATGACAATAAACTAAACAACGCGTCTGGATACTTTGATGTTGTTATACCACTAAATTTTCTACTTGGATTTGCTGAGGATTATAATCGAATCATTGTCAATGCAAAACATGAATTGATTTTGACACGGTCAAACAATGATTTGAATGCCATAAGTCAAACCGCTGTGAATGAGATCAAAATTTCGCTCGGGAAAATTGTATGGTTATTACCATATATCAGACTGTCGGATCCCGCAAAGATCAAGATGCTCAATTACATTGCAAGTGATCCTGCTATATCTATGAGTTTTCGCTCATGGGAAATGTACGAGTATCCAATGCTGCCTGCAACAACGAGACATGTATGGGTTGTCAAGACGTCGACACAACTAGAGAAGCCACGACACGTCATACTAGGCTTTCAAACTGCACGACGAAACGATGCGAAGACAAATGCTAGCGAATTAGATCACTGCAATATCAGAAATGTGAAACTTTTCCTAAACTTGCAGTGCTATCCTTATGGAAATTTGAATCTTGATATTGTCAACAATCAAAATCCTATTCTCTATGATATGTACACTAACTTGCAATTTTCATACTACGATAAAGAGCCCGAGCCTCTTTTGTCAAAGAGTGATTTTTTGAAAAAGGCTTCGCTCATTGTTATAGATTGTTCCAAGCAAAATGAATCGTTGAAGAGCGGGCCTGTGGATATTCGTTTAGAATTTGACACTAGTGCTGCATTTCCAACAAACACTTCAGCATACTGTATGATCATGCATGATCGCATTGTTGAATATAATCTTATCAGCAGAACCGTAAAAAAATTAGCATTTTAAAGGCACATTTTAAGAATTCTACATACTTAGGAACTAGAATAAGCTTATTATAAACTAAAGGATTGATAAATAAATGTTTTCACAATTTGTATGCGTTTCATTTGTTATTTATTTATTTAACCCAACCCATCCCATTACATTTCTGATAATTTGTGATAACGTGTGTGTGTGTGTGTGTGCGTGCGTGCGTGCGTACGCGCGAGTGTGTATGTATTCAAATTTTGCGACAAAATTCAAATTTATTAAATTGTCCGCCAAGATGGAGGATCTGAAGACGTTTCTCGATCGCCTCTTTGTTTAATATTCGTTCAGTTGAACAGGTTCTCGCTGAATGATAATTTATTACACCAAAGTTTGCATCCCATAACCCATTGACTATCATCCTAAGGTATTGTGAAAGTCTAAGGTTCTAAATAGTATTTTATTATCCTATTCATCACGACTCACCGTGCACCTAACGAGTTGCACAAAAAGATTCGGCAGTCACAACAGCAAAAAAAATTGTTTCGAAACATATTTCACAGTCATTGTGGGTGAAATCTATGGAATCGGTTTCCGGTGGGTTTGGCCTGATTTTTAGGCAGGTTTGTAGCAAATAGGACGCAACCCTCCCATCTGTTCAGTGGGGGGTAAAGAAAAAAAATGGCCAGTTTGAGATGAAAAAAATTGTTAGTTTTCCTAAAGTGTTGGTTGGTGAGCACTAGATTTTTTTGCAGCGTGGCATACTGAATTATTAGGAATAAATTTGTATAGAAGTAGTTGGAAAAATTAGAGTCGAATTTTTTAGAAAAAAAAGTGAAGAAAGAAACAGAAAATTGTTAAACGTGATGGCCGTCAATCGTATGAACATACGCTACCGTGAGTATAACCTGATATTTTTACACACTTTATTGCAATTGATCTGATATTTTTATACAATTTATTGCATTGATTTGATAAACGTCTTTTTATTGCAGGATTCTTTGCACGGTATGATTGGGCAACTCCGGTAGAATGGGGAGTTGGATCTGATCTTTCTGATTTGGTGATAGATCTGCTAGCCCCATATATGGATAGACCATGTGGCGCGCTGGGTGCTACAATCACTGTCAATGGTACCCCAGCAACACTAGTAATAAACCACCAGGTTTTCTATTGGTGGTTCAAGAAATCTGATAATACAAGCCTTCATCCGGATTCTGAAGATTATCTGATTAGTAATGATCTCTATGATCGAATATATGACGCTTTGATGAATGTCAATGATGAGTCTGACTCAGGATTCGGCGAGGAATGGTGTGTACAATTTATCATTGAGAAATCACAAATGACATAACTAACTTTGTTTTCTCTATTTTCCAGATATACCATGACTGTAATATTGTTATTATTATTATTGTCATCAAAATTATTATTATTATTATTATTCTCATCGCTGTTACAAATATTTGTGTTAGAATCAAATATATATTTGACTATAATAAATATGGAAAAAAAACTTTCAAAGAATTCTGTGTGAAACTTTTTCCTGAAACATTCCACATTTGAACATCCCACACCCTTTCCAGCCATTCAAATATCTCACTCGGGCGATCGGTGAGTCAGGAAACAGAAGCAGACGTGCGCACCATCTGGCGGAAATCGGATGATAATATACCAGCTCGCAGATCGGTAAGGTCGGAAAATCGAATGATCGGAAATTGGATGATGAAATACCAGCTCATCGACCGGCAAGATGTCATCGGTTCTGAGATCGATGGTGCGAAAAATCGGAGTCTTGAGATCGGTAATGCAGAAAACCGGATGATAACACACCATCCCACTACTGTAGCACCTCTGGCGGATGATCGGTGAAATCGGTAATGCACAAAATCGGATGATAACATATCCGCACGCCGACCGACAAGTTTCCGGCGATCGGTAAGCCAGGGCAGCGCCTCTGGTGGTGGCCCCAGGAAAGAGATCCAGAACCCCCATATTCTATCGTCGCTGTGAACGAATAAGGCGCGACGTCGCGCTCGGCTTCGAAACCGCGCGACGTCGAGCTCGGCTTCAAAAACGTTGCACGTCCAGCGATGTGAATTTTTTCAAGAATTTAGGTTGGTGTTACTGATACGCTAACGGGCACGTCAACGCGCGATTTTCAAATTTCATACATCTTGAATCAAATTGAGAGTTTCGGCGACTTGCTTAAAAGTAATACAGTTATTTGCAAAACCATAACTTGGAGCTAATAGTTCAACTTATAATATAACGGGGGGGGGGGGGGGGGGGGGGGGGAAGAGTGTGAAAGAGAGAGAGAGAGAGAGAGAGTCAGAGTCAGAGTATATTTATTAGATCCTGCAGTACACTCCCTGAGGATCACAGACACTACAAAAATAATCTTAATAGTACGTACATACATAGCAAAAATAAGAAAAACGTGATATAGAGATTTCCATAACTAATAATGATAATAACAATCACAATAATGATAACGATAATAATAACGAGCGACATTCAATAACTAGATCAAACTTAGACAGCTAAACAATACATCTCGCGTGTTATCATTCACAAGGTACCATGTCCCACACCACACACAGCTGTTTAACTTCCGATAATTAGCTAAGTGACATCCGGATTCGCTTCATGTTCCTCAGCCGCCATCAAATATTGGTAGCAACGCGATCGAAACTCGGGTAAAGTCGACGCTGAAGTAATTTCAGGTGGCAGGGAGTTCCAGAATTGCGCTCCTGTGACGAAAAAGGATTTTTGATACGTGACCGTGCGGGCAGAAGGAACATAAAGCGTATCCGTTCGAGTTGGATCGCGTCGCGACACGATATTTTCTCGTAACCTCAACTGATCACCAAATAGCCACGGCTCACTCAAGCATATAGCTTTGTACAAAGCACACCCAATAAGGAGTAGCCGACGATTATACGGCCGAAGCCACCCACAGCCGCGCCTGTGCTGCGATATGCTCACATCCCGCGGTAGTCGTAATAGGAACCGCACACAGTTATTTAGTGCCACCAAAATCGAACGCTCAAGCTCCCCCGATAGATTAGTTAATACCGCGGTGCAATAGTCAAAGAATGGTAAGACCAAGGCAACAACCAATCGGCGTTTTAGGGCTAGCCTTAGTTGACCGTCATTCATACGAATCCGATACAATGCCATAGCAGCTTTCTTTTTCACCTGCATGACATGTTGTGACCATGACAGGGTGCTATCAAGAACTACGCCGAGGTACTTGAAAAAAGGAACAAACTCGATCACCGTCTCCCCCATCCTAATAATCGGCAATCCTGTATCGCGCAGCCCATTAATATAGCGTGAACTACCAAAGATCATTGCCTTCGTCTTGCCTTCATTAATCTGTAGCTTATTAGTATCACACCATTGCACTAGCCTCTCAATATCCCTATTAAGCAGCCACTGTCCATACTGTGCAATTTCATCTGTACGGCATTTAATATAAATAACTAGATCGTCAGCGTAAAGCAGATAAGAGCAATGGCACAAACATCCCGGCATATCATTAATAAAAATTGAAAAGAGAAGAGGACCCAGCACACTACCCTGGGGTACACCAGACTGAAGATAAAGCCACTCAGATAGCTTACCTCCTTCCCCACCACGCACCGCTTGCACACGGCCACGCAGATAAGAATGGAAGCACCTGAGCGCATTCAAAGAAATACCCATCCCTTGAAGCTTTCTTAGCAAGAGCCGATGGTCCACCCTATCAAAAGCCTTCGTGAGGTCAAAAAAGACTGCTACGGTGACACTGCGCTCATCCACCCCTTGACGAATATCATCCACAAGCCTCAGTACCGCGGTCTGGGTCCCCGATCCCTGCCTAAAACCGGTCTGACGCGGATCAAGTAAGTTCCGTCGCTGCAAAAACGACATTACCTGATCAAACACTAAGCGCTCTAGCACCTTGGCAATGGCACAGAGCCACGAGACAGGCCGGAAATCCGAGTACGACAGCGGGCAGCGTGATTTTGGCAACGGATTTACAAAGGAGAATTTCCACAGCGTAGGAAAACCACCATCGGCAAGCGAGCTGTTAAAGAGTGATACAATAATCGGCATCAATAAAACTTTGAAAATCTTGAAAGCTTGTATAGGCAGGCCGTCCGGACCCTGCGCCGTTGTCGTGACTCTTGCCATGGCATCATTCACACGCTTCTCATCCACATTAGAGAACACAAATTCATCCATATCTACAGCAACACCATCAGGAACGATATCGATACATTCCGAAAACGCCGGTAACGGGTTATTCGAGGCCACAGCGACAAAGTGTTCATTCAGAACCTGTAACGGTATATGCGCCGGTAACTCGTGGCTAGCAGGTTTCGTAAGCCCTAACCCATCGATCACCCTCCAGAACTGCCGCGAATTGCCTGCTGCATCAAATTTAGCCTCGATATGATTAGATTTAGCATCACAACTTTTTCTTTAGGTCTCTTCGCAGGACAACATACTTCTGGAATACTGAGCTCGAGCCCGATCTCTTGGCCGCACGATAGCATGCATCCCTCTCACGCATAAGGTTACGTATTTCCGGTGAAATCCATGGTGCCGGAGGGCGCCGCACGACAACCTCCCGTAATGGGACTGCTCGGTCCAGGACTTCACCTACTAGGCTATTTACTAATGTTAACTTACAATCTATGCTTGGCTGTCTCTCTAGCAATAAGGGATCGAGCAACGAAACCGCAACTGCAGCTGACTGTAGGTCAGCCTCATCCCATGGGCGGTACTGAAATGTTCTCGGCGCTGCACGAGTTACAAAATACTTAAACGATACATAAATTAGATCATGCCCTGAGAGAAACGGCTGGGCAGATTGTCCCCAGGCCGTTAACGAGTCCATGTCACTGACAGCACATACATCCAGCCAGGTATCAGAGGTTTGAGTGTGATGAGTCGCATGAAAAGGCACCACATGCAGACCCTGCGCTGTAAAAAAGTCCTTGAGATGCGTTGAGTCGTACGTGACCGAAAGCAGATCCGCATTGAAATCTCCGAGCACCAAGACAAATTTAAATCGTGGCAGCCACGTCACCAGCTCATCCTCAAACAAATGTAAAAAGCCCACCTTTGGCGGTCTGTACACAACAGCTACCAAAAATTTCGGCCGAGAGGTACTCCACACTTCTGCCAGGAGGAATTCCGGTACACCGTCCCTTTCCAGTGATGACGACGATGCCACCATACGCCCGCACAGATCCTTGTGTAACAGTAACGCGACACCACCACCATGCCGTCCTCTGCGATCAACACGAATAATATTATAAGAAGGAAGGGCAATTTGCTCATCCATGATACGGTCATTCAACCAAGTTTCGGTAACTGCAATCAAATGATATGGATTCATCCGGAAGAATTCTCGGAATTCATCAATATGCGCAGGAAGAGATTGCGCATTAAGACAACAAGCATTAATTACCGTACTACAGAATAGTTTTTGCGGTAGTTGCACCGGCGGAGAAACACCAAAGAGTCAGAAGGATAATTTCGCAAGGTCACTCGAGGGCAAAACTCGAACGGGCTTGCCAGTAGCATCTTTTCGAACCCAAACCGCCCCATCCGCAATCCACACAGCTTTAGGCTGCAGGGACGGAAACCGTTTAAGTAAATCGTTACGCAGCTGATGCAACTGTGCAGGGTAACGTCGATCAATATAGACCTTGCTGTCGCCATACCACTCTGCAATGGCGGACGAATTCAGATCCGGCCTTAACTTTTTCGCAGCAATGACTTCGTCGCACCACTTCCTCGATGACAGCTCTAGCAGGATAGGTCGAGCGTTAATTCTACCACCAGCCACCCCCGTCGACATTCTTTTCCTCACTATCTTTCGCCCCATTCTCTCAGCCTTCACTACATCAGACGAAGGCAAGTTCAACCCCAGTGCACGACCCAGCCGCACCACAAACTCTTTCATATCATCCGCACCTCCGTCAACAGTCTCGGGTACTCCCGTAATTACAATCTGGTTAGCCATATCTCGACAGGCCAGATGAAGTAAGGTAGCCTGATCTGCCTCAGACAAGCCACTGGCAGTGGATGCATTGGCCAGCTGATCCTCAACTGCTTGCAGGCGAGTCTTACTCGCTGTAACATCTTCGACCACGCTGTTCAGGTCCTCTCGGACATTCACCACAGACTCTCGAACCTCCGCCAGTTCGGTGCTTAAGGCAGTATTTTCGGCAACTAGTGTATCAACCTTCGCGTTAAGGCTCTGCATGTTTGTCACAATCGCATCCACTTTTTCCGCAGTTGCATCTACTTTAGCTAGCCTAGCATCAATCGACCTAAGGATAGCCATATGATCGTTTGCTGGCTGGCATACCGGACACTCCCCACGAATAGCGTCATTAATGTCCTTTCCTCGGGCAAGATTGAGTCTTATCTGAACACACCAGGTGTGGAAGTTGTGTTTGCACGATGCACCAGTTGCAACCCCGTCAGCTAATTTTTCCACTTCCGTAAAGCACAGAGCACACATCGACCTAGGCATATCTGACTCAGAGGATAATTACTTTCCAACAATACTAAATGCTTATCAACACCGATACCCGATCAGCTGAACCTGTTTGACAGTCGGTAAACAAAGCAGGGATTTCTCCACACTGCACATATGATTTCATCTACACACTAAGAGCGGCGCACTGGTCGACCAAAACATAAACACGCTACACAAAGACGATCGCAATGTCAACACCAGTGACTAGCGAAAACCGGTCCTTTAAACTAATCCCCAAAGTGTCACAATTAAAATCCAAAAATGCCACAAAACCACTTAATTACTTGTTCATACACTAGCCAGAAATAACAGCACTGTCTTTTCCACCCACTATATAGCAAACTGAGCCAGACTATTAGCCTTCTGAAGACCGTTATCACAATTTTTCACAGAGCAGTTCAAATCACGTCAACCTTCCACGTACGTAAACACGGAGAGAGAGGGAAAGAGAGAGAGAGAGAGAGAGAGAGAGAGAGAGAGAGAGAGAGAGAGAGAGAGAGAGGAGAGGGAGAGGGAGAGGGAGAGGGAGAGGGAGAGGGAGAGGGAGAGGGAGAGGGAGAGGGAGAGGGAGAGGGAGAGGGAGAGGGAGAGGGAGAGGGAGAGGGAGAGGGAGAGGGAGAGGGAGAGGGAGAGGGAGAGGGAGAGGGAGAGGGAGAGGGAGAGGGAGAGGGAGAGGGAGAGGGAGAGGGAGAGGGAGAGGGAGAGGGAGAGGGAGAGGGAGAGGGAGAGGGAGAGGGAGAGGGAGAGGGAGAGGGAGAGGGAGAGGGAGAGGGAGAGGGAGAGGGAGAGGGAGAGGGAGAGGGAGGGAGGGAGGGAGGGAGGGAGGGAGGGAGAGAGGGAGAGAGGGAGAGAGGGAGAGAGGGAGAGATAGATAGATAGATAGATAGATAGATAGATAGATACATTTATTTATGTCTATAACAATATTAGACAATACAGAATCACAGAGCATTACAAAGATTTGCTCTGTGACTATGATAAGGTAGAGATATAGTACAATACAATACATGAGTACAAGAGTAGAAAGAGAAATGAAGCTAGAATAATCTACGCCTAACAGGCAAGAGCTAGAAGAGCTAAAAACGCAAGAAAGTAAGCTACGAGCGCGTATCCTCGGTACTCAGCAGATACGCAAACAGACCGTGTTTGAATGAAGCTACCGTGCGCGCTGCCTTCAGTTCGGAGGGAAGAGAGTCCCAATGTCGCACACAAGCAACCGCGAAGGAGTTGAAGAACGCGGCGGTACGAGAAAACGGTGCCACAAAATCACTTCTGGGTGCCCGCGAGGGCCGGCAGGTTGCGGGGCCACGATCGCGATCAGCCAGGACAAATAGCTCGCGCAAGTAGGAAGGTTGCCCAGAGTGCAAAATAACAAAGAGCTGAGTGAGAAGAAAGTACAGCCTTCTGTCTTTAACGCGAAGCCAGCCAAGTTCCCTGCGATACGGCGTGATGTGCGCATCACGAGGGACACCGCAAACAAAGCGAACGCAGGTATTCAGAAATCGCTGAAGTTTAGTGTCAAGACCTGCCTGGAGGTCGGCAAAAACCACGCAACAGTAATCAAAAAATGGAAATATCAAGGTGATCACCATGAGTCTACGTAAATTTCTAGAGAGCAGACGACGAGAAGCTGAGAGCTGCCTGAGGGTGCCATGTACACGGGCAGAAATAGCGTTGATCTGTGCTGACCAGGATAGCTTGGAGTCGAAAAAGACGCCAAGATTGCGCACAGAGTCGAGGTAAGGAATTGGAAAGCCATCAAGACACACAGCAGGAAGAAGATCAGGCTGAAGCTTGGACACGTAGGATCCGCTGCCAAGAATCATCGCATGAGTTTTCGCTACGTTAAGGCGCAGAGACGAAGATCTAGACCAGTCTAGGACAGCTTGTACGTCCTCATTGACACAAGCGACAGCATCCGCAACCTTCTCAAGAGAGAACTGATAGTACACCTGCAGATCGTCCGCATAAACTAGATGACTACAGTGCTTCAGAACTACGGAAATGTCATTAATGAATAAAGAGAATAACAACGGACCCAGAACCGAACCCTGCGGAACGCCAAGATCTAGATTCGCCCAAGAAGAGAGATGACCGTCCGGAGACGCAACTGACTGCATTCTACCCTGTAAGTAAGAGGCGACCCACTGAATGACATGCTGCGAGAAGCCAAGGTTAAGGAGCTTGCCGAGCAAGACTGCATGCGGGATTGTATCAAAAGCTTTAGAGAAGTCAAAGAGAACTAAGACAGTTAAGCTACGACCATCGATACCCTTGCGAACATCTTCAGCTAGTCTCAGGAGAGCAGTTTGTGTGCTGTGGCCTGGCCGGAAGCCGGACTGGCGAGGGTCAAGCAGCTGCCGACTTTCAAGTTAAGAAGAGATTTGACCATGGACGACACGCTCAAGAACTTTTGATGAAAAGCAAAGATTAGAAATAGGCCGAACCTGATCGAGAGAGGAGGGCGATTTGACCTTACCCAACGGCAACACACGAGCCCGCTTCCAGACCTCAGGAAAGACAGCAGCGGAGAGAGAATGATTGAAGAGAGCTAGGAGGTAAGGAAAAATAACCGGCAGTGCAAGTTGAACATCACGAAGCGCAAGATCGTCAAAGCCGCGCGATTGAGAGGTGAAGTGACTGAAGGCTCGGAGAAGCGCAGAAGGAGAGATGTCCTGGAAATAAAATAGCGAATCATTATAGACAGGCGGTGGGAGAGTCGCAAAAAACTCAGCAACTTCCTTAACAGATGAAGAACGCTGGGAGATAGCCGCAAAATGATGATCAAGATCATCTACCGCGAAGTTACCATAGTCGGTGGTTCGAGCCGGCGCTATACCGAGAGTACGAAGCTCCCTCCAAAGAACCCGCGATTCGTGGATAGAGGAAAGCCGATCGGCAAAAAATGCAGCACGAGCTGCAGAGATGCGCTTATGAAGATTGTCCCTGGCATCCCGATAGCGAAGAAGAGCGACTTGTGAACGAGAACGCTTGTAGGTCCGATAGAGAGAATCCCTGGCACGTGTGAGGGTGTAAAGCTCCGGAGTGATCCATGGTGGCCTGCTAGGTTTGAAAGCGCGAGTCACAAAAGGGGCATGCTTGTCAAGAGCAGCCGTGACGTTACCTTGAAGACAGGAAAGCAGTTCATCAACTGAGCCCGGGGCTTCAAATGACGACCAATCGCTCTCCACCAGATCCCGCCTGAAAGAGTCAGTTGAAAAGTTAGCAAAAGAGCGGAATCTAGCTATCTTACAGGAAGACGGTGGAGCGGGAATCGAGATGTTAACCGAGATGAGGTCATGCCCGGCGATAAACGGCGCGGAGGATTGGCAGAAAGATTGAAGCATATGTTGATCACTGAGCATACACAGATCAAGAAGCGTGTCAGAGGTGTGAGTGTGACACGTGGCTGCGAACGGCACCAGGTAGAGAGCCCGGGAAGAACAAAACTCACGAACATTATCCGCGTCATACGACTGGCCCAGCTGGTTTGTATTGAAGTCGCCGAAGATGACAGAGAGATTATAACCTATACTAAGACGATCGAAGTCGACTTCGAAAGCCGCAAGGTTAGATGCCTTAGGTGGACGATAGACAACAGCGACGAGAATTTTCGAGGAACGCGAGGTACCGATTCCCGCAAAAAGATACTCGGGGCTGCAGGTATATGGGCCCGGAGAGACGGCAAGCAGCTTAGCCTGAAGAGATTGCAGCACATACAGCGCGACCCCACCCCCGATCTTACCGACCCGATCATTGCGTAAAATCGAATATCCCGGTAGTGAGACCGACGCATCCGAAACCTGCTCATGTAGCCACGATTCGCTGATAGCAATCAGGTGAGCAGAACAAGAAGAGAAATGAAAACGTAATAAATCAATGTGGCCTCGGATGGAATTAGCATTAAGATGGCAGAGGCTAAGGTACGGTAAGCTGGCGGAACCAGGAGAGTTGACTATTCGACCGGAGCGCGGGAGCTGGCAAGGAGACGGCTGCTGAGGACACCGTCAGATTGACGCGAGACGGGTGAGATCGGCGGACGATGAAATCCGTAATACTGGCGCGCCCTGCGCTTTCCGAACAAAAATGACACCATTAGAATGCCAGACGAATCGGGCACCGGCCGCCTTGGCAGCAGCTTTGGTATCTATGAGGAGCCTGTAGACATCCGGTGATAAAGCCTCGTTTAAGTTGATGGTAGTAGCCGGACCCACGGGACACGGAACGAGATCGGATGAAGCTAGACGGCCCTTAGCTTTTTTGGCCGCAATGAGACGTAAAAGAATGGTACGACTGCGAAGTTTGACGACGATCGGAAGCGGAGTAGCTTTGCGAGCTTTGTCGCGGGTAACTAGAAACCGGGAACTAATAATGTCACCATCCGCAAGGTTGGAGCCGAGCGAGGCAACGATTCGGTTGACGGTAGCCGGAATAGATTCAGGTGACGAACAGGGCGCTCCGGAGATAATAAGTTCAACAGGACCAGAAGATTGACCGCGCAACGACTGATCGGCCCTCAGGTCGAGTTGGGCCTGCTTGAGCGCAGTGACATCGGATGAAACGACACGACAACGTTCATCAAGTTCCGCGACTCGAGCGACATTTGTATCGAGCGCAGTTAAATCAGCACGTTGAGCTTGCTGAGCCAGACGCAGCGCAGCATTATCCTCAGAAAGAACGCGATTATCATTTTCAAGAACCGAGATACGAGCCTCGGCGGCGGCGATACGCTCCTCTAAGACGGTCAAGAGAGCAAGCCGCCCCACGAGCAAATCAAAACGCTCATCCATGCGCGTAGTTAGACTAGCGATTGACGTTACGGTAGCCCCAGTTCCAGACGGTTGGGATTCTGAAGCGATAAGAGGAGGTGCAGAGGGACAAGTATCACTACCCACAGGTAGAGAGCAGGGCAGCGTAGGCTCCGAAGCACGAGTAAATTCCTCAATTAATGCCCCGGGGCAACAAGATTTAATTTTATCGCGACGCAATTTAGTGTCACAACAGCCAGGGTGATAGGCAAGTAGGCAAGAACTACAGCGCTTGACTCTCGTAGCTATGGGCTTACCGCAGTAAGAGCATTTGAAAATACCAGGCATGATAAAAGCGAGCGCTGCTTGACCGACGTCGATACAGAGGAGGACAGCAGTGATGACATAAACACGACGGCAGATGGTTAGCAGGCGTTGACGTCACGGCAGGTGGGCGGCGACAGTTGACTCGTAGTAGAAGGCGGATCCAGAAGATAGGCGACTATCGATGATCGATGACAGGTATCGACTGTAAGGCGGGCATGCGCAATGGGAAGAAGGTAGAGATGTAGGTTATGTTTCCCAGTCAGAAGCCGGCCAGAAAATCGGAAAATTCCAGTAGCCGTGAAAAAGCACCAGGGCGCCGGTTCGTCCGGAGAAAAGTTGCAATAGAGCGCATGCAAGGAAGTCTAGAAAAAAGACGCCCGAAGGCAGGAGACAGCAGAACCAGTGCAAAATGTTTGGAGTAGAAGTAGATAGCGTGTGACAGTACTCACGTAGAGAGAGAGAGGGAGAGAGGGAGAGAGAGAGAGAGAGAGAGAGAGAGAGAGAGAGAGAGAGAGAGAGAGAGAGAGAGAGAGAGAGAGAGAGAGAGAGAGAGAGAGAGAGAGAGGGAGGGAGGGAGGGAGGGAGGGAGGGAGGGAGGGAGGGAGGGAGGGAGGGAGGGAGGGAGGGAGGGAGAGAGAGAGGGAGAGAGAGAGGGAGAGAGAGAGGAGAGAGAGAGAGAGAGAGAGAGAGAGAGAGAGAGAGAGAGAGAGAGAGAGAGAGAGAGAGAGAGAGAGAGAGTAAAGAGTAAAGAGTAAGCTTTATTTGGCGCTCTGGGACAGGTCCTCTCAAGCGCATTGACTGTACAGTAGAAAGAAATTATAAAGATAATTAGGTGGTAGTAGTAGTAATAACAGTTATTACCATAAGTGTAAAGAAAAAGAGAAGAGTAAAATTAGATAAAATGATAAAAAAAAAACAGAAAAACTACAAAAACAGAAGTTTCAGTAACAGTGACAGAAGTGTACATGAATAGTGAACGGTATGCAGCAAGAGAATGGGAAATACGTCTGCAGCCAAATTCAGAGGAGTACCCCCATTCGGTAACGTGGCTATAGGGAAAACTGCAGAAAAATCTATGCCGGGTACAGATAAAAAGACCTCAGCTCGCCTCTGAGCATGAGCCAGTATATGCCAGTTTGAAGAGGTGGGCGAACAGTTTGACTTTGAATGTGTCGAGACTCTTCATGTTCCGAATTTCTGAGGGCAACGAATTCCAGAATTGAGGTGCCGCTGATCGAAAGGACTTCTTTAACAGTTCGGTTCTACAGATTGGCACAGTAAGATGGTCAGTTTGTGCTCTTGTGTCGCGTGATAACGTCCGATCCCTGAAGACCAAGTGCTGTGATAGGTAGTGAGGTGTTTTGGTCTTGAGTATGTTGAAAATCATACACCCGAGGAAGTATTTGCGTCTATCGCTAACCTTGAGCCATCACAGCTTTTTGTAGTAAGGTGTAATGTGTTCATCTCGTTTAAGGTCGAAGATGAACGTCACACATGCATTTAGGGCTCTTTCCAGGAGAAGATTTAGTTCGCCCGTCAGGTCCAGGTAAATGAGGCAGCAGTAGTCGATATGTGGGAACACTAGTGTGGTTATGAGAAGAACCCTGAGTTCTTCGGGGATGTTTCTTCTATTTATCCGCAGCTGATGGAGTGTGCCGAAGATCTTTCTGACTGTAGACTCAGTGTGTTCATGCCACTGGAGTTTGTTTGTTAATGTGATCCCAAGACACTTTGTGTTCGTCGAATATTGAAGGGGCTGCCCATTGACCGTGACTGGAGCTAGGCTGGTGAGGTTGATCGTATTTATATGCCTGGTTGTTCCGATGACCATGACCTTTGTCTTATCCGCATTTAGTAGAAGCCCTTTCTCAAGCGCCCATGCGTAGAATGATGCAACATCTTCGTTGGCCTGTCGTATGCCAGTTTCGAGTTCCGATGGTGCGCAGTGGAAATAGAAAATCGTGTCGTCCGCGAAGATACTGTGATTTCAATGCCGTATCCTTTTCCTTAGATCTGAAACATAAATGGAGAATAGGAGGGGTCCGAGTACCGAACCCTGAGGAACTCCATTCTCGACCTGAAGCCAATCTGAAGTGTTTTCCTGTCCATCCCGGACTGCCTGTTTTCTGTCCACGAGGTAGGAGCATAGCCATCTGAGGGCCGAGTTTGAAAAATTTAACTCCCTGAGTCGCGAGAGAAGCAAGTCATGTCGAACCCTGTCGAATGCTTTCGAGAAATCGAAGAAGACTGCCACTGTTACCATTCTAAGATCTGCAGCCTTGCGGATATCGTCTGTCAGCCGGAGTAGAGCGGTGTGCGTGCTGAAACCTTTTCGATACGCAGATTGAAAGGGATCATGAAGACTGTTTTTGTCAAGAAATTCAGTGATTTGCCCTGTCACAATTCTTTCTAGGGCTTTAGAGAGTGAAGGAAGTATAGAAATTGGTCGGTAATCTCCACAAGCCGTGGGTGTTTTGACTTTGGGTAGGGGAGTGACCAGCGAGTATTTCCAGTTTTCCGGAAAGATGCCCTGCATTAAGGAGAAGGTAAAGAAATGATGAATTTGTTCCCTTAGACTTGGAAGGGCCAGTTTGATGACACCTATAGCTATACCATCGACTCCCGTAGCGTTTGACTTAGAGTGGTTTAGTGCCCTGTCAAGTACTCTAACTGAGATATCTTTGAAATAGAACTTATTATCGTCATATTCGACTTGCCCTAGATAATAGGGAGCAACTGAGACGCCTTCTGCCTCGCCACCCATTTTTACGAAATGTGCGTTCAACTCAGATAGAGGGAGGTCTATAGAAGTATTAGTCGTCCTTTTGGGAATCAGCCCGAATTTACGAAGCTCAGACCAGATGGCTCCAGCATCTCCAGCTGACCTAAAAGCGTCAATATAATAATTGGATTTTGCATCACTGACCATTTTCTGTACTTCGTTGCGTAATTTTCTAAATTTGAAGTGGAGCGAGGGATTTCCGCGATTTTTCTTCCAGGCGCTACGTGCCCTGTCGCGCTTCGCCATCGCTTCCCTTATGTCAGGAGTGAGCCAAGGCGCTGGTGAGTTTTTAACGCTAATCTGACGAATAGGAGCATGTCGGTCCAGACAATCAGTCACAAGACTATTGAAGATTTCAACTTTGGAGTCAAGCGAGCGAACCTCGAAGAACTCACTCCAATCTGCCTCTTCCAGGTCCCTGTGGAACAATTTAAGGTTTATCTTCTTCAATGAGCGACAAGAGAATGTGCGGGGAGCCTGCCTTACTACCTTCAAATCGTAGGTTATGTATATTAGATCGTGTGCCGAGAGAAAAGGGACTTCATGTTGTCCGTGGTCTGTTACCTTATCTAGATCGTCCACGATACAGAGATCGATCAGTGTAGAAGAGTTCAGGAGGTGATGCGTCGGTTCAGAAGGAACCAGATGTAGGTTTGAGGTGCCTATGAACCGCCTCAGGTGATTGCTGTCGTGGTTTGCATTCAATAGGTCTGTGTTGAAATCTCCACAGATGATTTGATTTCTGAACATAGGCTATAGTTCAAGAAATGCATTTTCGAAGAGGTCGAGAAAGCCTAAGTGGGGTGGTCGATAAACCACTGCCAGAAGGACTTTAGAGCCATAGCCCGGTGAGAATTCGGCTATCACATATTCTGGTTTACCCTGATAGGAGCCTCCCGAGTCACCCAGCACTCGTACTTGGAAATTTTCGCGGATGTAGAAGCCTACGCCTCCGCCGGTTTTTCCCAGTCTATCACAGCGAACAACTTTGTACCCATGAAGTGCTATAAAATCGTCCGATGTAGGTGGTTTAAGCCACGTCTCAGACATACAGATGACATCGTAGTCTGCGGCTTCGAAGAACATACGAAATTCGTCTAGGTGACCGACAAGCGACTGACAGTTTACGTGGCACAGCCTGAGGGTGCCGCACGAGTATCTATCCGACTTATCCATAATTTGTCATTCTGACTTTGTCGAGAATGCGCCTCTTGAGGATCGGACATTTTGTGCCGTCTAACGCGGTATGCGCGGTGTCTGTACCGGCGGACTTGCAGTTTCCACAACAGGGAGGTTTATCCCTTTTATTACAATCGCGCATCTCGTGTTCGCCCGAGCAGTGCCCACAGCAGGCGGCCGATCTGCAGTCGCGCGCTTGGTGTCCGTATCCGAGACATTTGTAGCATTGCGCTACTTTAACGTGGTCGTCAAATCTGCACGCAGAGAGACCGATATAGATCCTCTGCTCGTCTTTAATCGCGGCCCGAGTTTTTGGGGATACCTCAAGGACACAGTTTGTGTAAGCCTTCCCGTCACGCGGAGGATATACGTAAACGACCTTAGTGAGTTTATCGTCCGTGCCACTCAAATTCAAATTGATAAAATCTGACCGAATTTCCTCCTTTGTGAGATCTTTTGAGACACCGTAAATTATGACTCGCGGATTATATCTGAGGTCCTCTACAACCTCGAGTCCTGCCTTTGCAAGAGCTGGATGCGCCCGGATTTTATCGAGGTCGACTTTATTCGCCTGGATACGTATGCCGTTGTTTCTGGATCCGCTGATCCTTTGGACTTGTAAACCGACCTCAGCTGGCTTGACAAGATTTGTCACGGCCTTTTTGGTTGCACCCGACGATTCGTATTTGGTGGCAGAGTCGGCCTTAGGCGCGATAATAAAGTTGACTGATTTCCTAACCTCTACCGTGGGTCCTTTCGGTACATGAACTTTATTTTGTTTCACCGCGGCGGCAAAACTTTTTTCCTCGACCGGCTTTTGTGCAACGGGATGCTTATTTAGGACCTCCATCACCCCGGTGGTGCAGTTTCTGGTTATGCCCGCGCATGCTTTGATAACTGCTTTCTTGCATTCATTGGCAGTCGTGATTTGGGCTGCTAAAGTCAGATACGCACTCATCAATTTACTAAAGGACGTCTGGTACATTAAGAATGCATCCTGAAGCGCGGTTTTCTTTTCGACCGTTTCCTTGCAGGCCCTAATGTGTTTCATGACTATGCTGTCCTGTTTGAGCAGGTTTGAACGCAATTTGTTTATTTCGTCATTAATTATTGGGAGAAAGATGTCGCAATCGGCTCCCGGCACTTTTGGACTCGCGAAAACAGAATTGTCAAGAATAGACATCAAACTAGTGTTCGCGCCTGACCCCTGGCTACCCGCACGGCTCCTCGCAGCTAGTGCCATGTTCGCTGTCGGTAATTAGGCTTTAGAGCCAAGTAAACAAACAAACCTGGATAGCGCCAGATAGCAACAGAGACAGCACTGGCTTGCGCGAGCCAGGCTGCGTGTTGGAAATCAACTGTCAATTCCAGAAATAGGTTAGAGATGAACGTGCATTAAATACCTGATTTTGTACAAATGAGTGGAGGAAAACACAATCTCTCAATATCCACGAGGACCGCCGTAGAAACCACTTGAAGTAGTGCAACTCTATGTGAAGAAAAACCAGAGTAGACACTTATACAAGCGTAAATTTGCGGAGCGAAAAAAGAACTCGACCGGCACTACACACAGAGAGTGAGAGAGAGAGAGGGACATTTATTAGGCGCCCTGGGATAAGATCCCCTCAGGCGCTGGTCAAGTATTATACAGAAAATTGACAAATATTAGAAAAAGATATATAAGAGCAGTCAGTGCAGAAAGATTAAGTTATACAATAATAAATAGAGTGTGTAAGAAAAAGATTGAGAAAGTGTACAGGTGAAGCTAAATAGTGCATAAAAGTAAGCAAATAGGGTAGCAAGATACAAAGCAAAAGAGTGAAAATAACGCAGAAAGATACAAAGCAAATGCAGAAATTAATGATTGCTGATAAGAAGATGATTGTAGAGTCCTTTCTTGAAGGACCGCAGGGTCTTGGTGGCCTTAAGGTTCGGAGGAAGATTATTCCAGAAATATGGAGCAGCAGACATGAAGGAATTCTTGAAGATCTCAGTCCTGCATAGAGGCACATGAAGAAGATCGAGAGGTGCTCTAGTTATTCGATTTCGTCCGGGAGCATGACTATTAGTGAAGTTAGTCGATAGGCAGGCAGGAGTACCAGTTTTGATGATCTGATACGTAAGGCAACCAAGGAAATATTGCCTTCTGGATTCGACTTTAAGCCATTTCAGTCTGTCGTAGTAGGGTGTGATATGTTCATCCCTTCTGGCTCCGAATATAAATCTCACACATGAGTTCAGGGCACGTTGCAGCTGGGTATTGAGTCCATCCGTTACATCCAGCAGTACAGTGCAACAATAGTCCAGGAGAGGAAAGACCAGAGTCGAGACGAGGTGCTCACGCAGGACGCAAGGCAGTAGCTGTCGGCAAAGCTTAAGACGATAAAGCGTGCCGTTAATTCTTTTGGTGACTTCAGCGACATGAGCATTCCAGGACAGTGTGCCTGTTATTACGACTCCCAAGTACTTCGCACGATCAGTAAAGGTGACAGGGCTCCCATCTACGATGATCCGAGGTTGAGCAGAAAAGTCGATGCCGTTGATGTACCGTCTGGTGCCAACAACCATCGCCTGAGTTTTGTTGCAGTTGAGAAGTAGCCCATTCCGAGAAGCCCAGGAGACAATCCGATCAACGTCCTCATTGACCAGGGCGATGCCTTCAGCCAGAGCATCAGGATGACAGTGATGGTAGATGGCAAGGTCGTCAGCATAGAAGTTCCGTTTGCAGTGCCTAAGACAGTCTTTAAAATCACACAAATAAAGAGAAAAGAGCAGGGGCCCCAGGACAGAACCCTGTGGGACACCATTGATGACAGGCACCCACTGGGTGACAGAACCATCAAAACACCGAAGAGCTTGACTTCTACAAGTAAGGTAGGCACAAAACCATCGTAACGACGCGTTCGAGAAACCTAGGAGCCTAAGTTTGTCAATGAGAAGCTCATGACAAACACGATCGAAGGCTTTAGAAAAGTCGAAGAAGACATAGATGGACACCATTCTGCAGTCCATAGCCTGCCTAAGGTCGTCGGTGATACGAATAAGCGCAGTGTGAGTGCTATGACCTTTCCTATAAGCGGACTGATACGGGTCGAGGAGATCACGCGATTCGAGAAAAGCAGTTACCTGATCAAAAACAATTCTCTCGAGGGATTTTGCAAGAGGACACAGAATAGAAATAGGACGATAGTCGTTAACAGATAAGGGAGACTTAACTTTAGGAAGAGGGCACACAAGCGCCAACTTCCAGACGTGCGGAAAGCAACCGTTGGCTAGAGAAAAAGCAAAAAGGTGCTGAATATGAGGTAAGATCGCCGGCAGAGCTAATCTAATAAGGTGCGAGGAGAGACCATCTGCACCGCTCGAGCCAGACTTGGTATAGAAGATAGATTTCACCAAGGCCTCCATAGAAATATCAGCAAAGTAGAACTTTAAGTCGTCATAAAACGGCTCACCCAAATACCAGTTGCCAGATGAACGTAGGCTGAGATTATTGAGACCTGCCTTCGCAAAGAATAAGTTGAGCTCGTCCGCAGGTACAGCGAGTGGCTGATCAGAAGTACGAGACCGAATAAGACCTAGGCTGCGAAACTCTTTCCAGACCTCCCGTGGATCTTTGAGAGGACCTAGTTTACTAAGATAATAGACCTTCCTGGCACAACGCACAGCAAGTTGTACTTTGTTACGCAATGTTTTAAAGCTGGAATAAAGCAACGGAGATCTATTTCTACGCCATAGCCTACGAGCCTTGTTACGCTCAGCCATGAGAAGTTTAATTTCAGGGGTTAACCAAGGTGCAGGTGAGGAACGCGGGCGAACTACATGCAGAGGTGCCAATCGATCAAAACACCTGAGAATAGCTGCATTTAAAAATTCGACTTTATCGTCAATAGACTGCGAAAGGTAGAAAGAGTTCCAATCTAAGCTTTCAAGGTTTTCAATCAGACTTTGACGGTTAAAATTACGGAAATCGCGACAGGTGAACTCACGAGGCTGCTGGCGAGGTACCCCGACTCGGAAAGATGCGAAGATCAGATCATGTGCTGACAAGAACGAGACATCATGTTTACCAAAATCAATCACTTTATCTGCATCATCCACTATACAGAGATCAAGCCATGTGGAGGAATCTCTGAGAATGTGGGTCGGTTGATGCTGCACAAGGAAGAGATGAGAAGAATCCACAAAGCCACGAAGTTGCCTACTGTCGAAGGAATCCCTAGACATGTCAGTGTTAAAATCACCCATAATTATTACGTTGTTATATAAAGGCGAAAGATCAAGGTAACGAGTAATGAATTCATCAAGAAAACCGACATGCGGTGGCCGATACACCACAGCCAGAAGCAGCTTGGAAGCATTAGCAGGCAATACCTCGGCGATGATGAACTCAGGCTTGCGTGTATACGCTTCACCAGAAGAGTCAAGGACACGAACCTGAATTGAGTTCTTAATATAAAAGCCAACACCACCCCCACCACGTCCGGTTCTATCGCATCGAAAGAGTTGATAACCGGGTAGCCGGACCATGTCATCAGGGATACTAGGTTTCAGCCATGTTTCAGACATACAGATGATGTGATAATCTGACCTGCGAAAGAAAGCACAAAATTCATCCCAATGAGCCATAAGAGATTGGCAATTTACGTGACAGACAGTGAGGAAGTCATGCCTTACAGAGGAGGTACTATCCATAATTGATGTTACATACCTTGTCCGTCAAACGCTTATTGAGAATGGGGCATTTCTTACCATCGAGGGCAGAGTGAGAAGACTCCTGATACTTGGCCGCCTTGCAGTTGAAGCAGCAAGGTGCGTCAGCCTTCTTAGTGCACTCCTTAGACTGATGAGACCCAGAACAATGCCCGCAACGAGATGCGGACTTGCAGTCCTTGGCCAGATGACCAAAAGCCAGGCATTTGAAACATTGACGAACAATGACGTGATCGTCAAACCGACACGACGAATATCTCAAATATATTCTAGGTTGAGCGGAACCACGTAAGCGCTTACGCACCTGAGGAGAAACTTCGATTACACAGCTAGACCGAGTATTGCCGTGTTTAACTGGGTAACGATAGATGACCTTTACATCGGGGTTATCCTCCCCACCTAAGTTCAAAGCCACAAACTCGGACCTTATATCATCTGCACTTAAGTTGGCAGGTACACCATGGACAATCAATCGAGGATTAAGCTTAAAGTCCTCCCTGACCTCGAGCCCCGCTTTAGCAAGTGCAGGGAGCGCGCGAACGGCATCAACATCTACCGAGCTCGCCTCAATACGAATGGCATTATTACTGATATTAGTCACACGATCGACCTTCATAGAAAGAGCAGCTGGATTAACAGCTTCAAAGACGGCTTTTTTAGTCGCAAGCGAAGTCGGAAAATTAGCGACAGCTCCAGCTTTGGGAGCAATAACAAAACGCGTCCTATTCGGGATATCGACGGTGGGTCCCCTAGGTACACGAACCTTGGCACTAGGCGCATGGGCCGCTGCGGCATAAGAAGGAGCAGAGGACGATAGAGACTGGGATAGAGGTAGAGAGGAAGAAACAGCATCCTCAACACCGTCGATGCACTCTTTTTTCGCACTACTAACGCACTCACGTAAGATTTGAGCACACGAATTCGAGACAGCCTCGACACAAGCACGCGACACATCAGATTTGCCGAGCAAACGCGAGTAGGCAATCGCAACAGTATTAAACGCAGATTGATAATCGAGGAAAACCTGCTGCAGCATTTTCTTTTTCTCAACAGGATCTTTGGAAGATCTAAAATAATCTAAAAATTGAGCATCACGTTCGAATAACTCGTCGCGTAACGAACTAATATCGACAACATCACAGCCGGCAGAAGTTGTTGACATGTGTGCAGAGCGGGACAGACGACGCGAAGGCGTAGCTCTGACATCATCACAGTCCGACATTATCGACCGACACTAATGAGACGAAGAACTAGACTAATTAGATAGAAATTAGGCAAAATAGGTACACAAGGTGGCACCCGCGACGGCGGGATGCCGTAAACAAAGAGAAAAGACCGCCAAAATAACGACGAGCTAAGAGGTTAGCTTAGTGAAAACCTTCAAATATCACAGTCGGGAGACGAAAGAAAACACGCACTATTAATTCAGCACCGATCTAATCACATCGCCTATAAAAATTCACAATCAGATGACAGATATATCTCACAGAGAAACGAACAATGTGGAAATTATGAAGAACACACGCACAGACGTCTAACACCGGTTCTCTCAAGAGAGAGAGAGAGAGAGAGAGAGAGAGAGAAATTTATTCGACCTTGGAGCTAAGCTCCCTGAGGCCGTAGGCAAAAATACAGTAGCTTACATAAATCAAAATACATATAAATATATATATATATATAAAACCGAACAGGACACAGAATCCATAACCTGATACAAGGAAGATCATAATTAATAAATAAGTAAATATATAAATAGCAAAAAGCAAACACAAAATAGACCAAAATAAAATAAAATAATATACAAGAAAGCACACGAACTACCCGACTGAGGTGACAAGAAGAATAAGATAACCCACACAACCATCATCCAATACTAAAAATATAAATAAATAATAAATAATATAAGAATAAATAATAATAAAATAAGAATAAAATAATAACATTAGAAGATACAGACTTAAAAGCTAGATAAAAACAAATGTAAATGTGAAGGTAAAAACAAGAATAAAAGTCAGTACAATAATATATGATAAAGTCAATAAAATAAGAGTAAATAAGCAAAAATAAAAATCGATGTGACTAAAAAGACCCAACCGAGCTAAAATACGTTAGTTAATTAAAATCAAAATCAACCACAGATAAAAGGCAGAATTTACCTAGAATTAAATTTACATAGTGTAAAAATTAAAAATTAAAAATATAAATAAAAATAAAAATATAAATATAGAGTGACAATCAATAGCAACATGGACATACGTGCATACATAGTACATAGTATCACAATAAGACCGTCATCAGTATAACTATACGAAATTTCATTCCTTTCATACAGCTGCATTAAAGATCCTGAACGTACAACGGATCCGCCTCACGCTCCTCCAGCACCATCAGGTGGCGAAAGCAGCGTACACGAAATTCCGCAAGTGTAGACGCAGAGGTCACATTGGGTGGAAGCGAGTTCCAGAATCGAATGCCCGAAACAAGAAAGGAATTATCCATAGTGGCCGTACGAACTGGAGGAACGAGAAGCACATCCGTCCGCGCAGGATCTCGCCGTGATGCCAAGTTAGCACGAAGTTTAAGCTGGTCTCCGAAAAGCCCCGGTTCTCCCAGGCAGAGTGCCTTATAAAAGGCACACCCCACAAGGTGCAGGCGACGCGAGCACGGCTGAAGCCAGCCGCAACTTCTTCTGCGCCTCGAAACGCTGGCATCACGTGGCAATCGAAATAGGAAGCGTACGCAATTATTCAACGACACGCACAAGGACCGTTCCAACTCAGCAGATAGATTGGTTAAGACTGACGCACAATAATCAAATATAGGAAAAACCAAGGCAACGACCAGTCGACGCTTCAAGGCGACACTAAGGGCGTTATCATTCATGCGAATTCGGTACAGCGCACCAGCAGCCTTCTTCCGTACAAGGGCCACATGCTCCGTCCATGACAGCGTACTATCAAGAACCACCCCCAGATATTTAAAGGATCCCACAAGATGGATTGCAGATCCACCCAACGAAATTTCAGGAAGCCCTGCCGATCGCAGCCCGTTGACATACCTTGAGCTGCCGAAGACCATTGCAAGAGAGAGAGAGAGGGAGAGAGAGAGAGAGAGGGCTCAATAGACATATTTATTCACCATCAAAGAGAAACAGATAATATTGTTGAAAAGGTAACAGAAGATATTGTAGAAAGAAAATATAGTATAAAAGTTATTATTGCTCTATTGCATCGTAATAAAATGGCCAGAACTCTTCTGAAATCACTCTTTTTTCACATAATCCCTGAAGATATCTTAGCTTATCGACATCGATTTTGATTGTTTTGGTATATGCTTGCTTGAGGATATGCATTTCCCACGCTACTTTTGGTTTTTCAACCGAAATTTCTTCAGACTGTTCATTGAAATCATATTTCACCAAAACGGTTTTGGTGGTAGGGTCAAACACTATCTCTTGTAGCTCTGTTATTTTTATTTTGTCCCACTTTTGTAGATGAGCTAATGCCATGAAATCGAAAATTTCGTCTTGCCTCATTTTTTTGACTATGTAGGGATTTTTCACTTTGGCATCCACAATCAGTGCACACCATTGATCTATGGTGTATACTGATTCATATCTACACCGCTTCTCGATGCAACTGTGCATGCTGTCTCCATCCGACTGCGTATGGCCCTTTATTAAATACCTCAACACAAAGAAGGAAAATTTGTGAATTATAAAATACAAAATGTGAGCAACGATGTTCTTTTTTTTTTGAATACAGCTCCTTTCAGTTATTTGTAATACAGTATGTTATGAATTCTTTGAACTTACCTGTGAGTTATCTTAATATTCAATTCAACCGCAGCTTTCAGGTACATGGCAAATAAACAACGATTTTTATTCTGAGCGCTACAATTGTCAGAGTAAATAATAAATTCTCTAATTGTACTCAATTTCGAATTGATATAAGCCCAAATTGTACTTGCAACTTCATTGCCTCCTTTTTTCGCCATCATTTCGCTCCAAATATGGCAAATACCTTCGCGTGTAGCCATGTTGTAAATAGTCAGATTGAAGGCGGATAATTTTCTTTTGTAGTATAAGACTGACTCTTGTGAAAAAGGAAAGCCCATTATTTTTTGTAAATCCACATTCAAAACGCATACGCTACTATTCCGTCTACTTTTCTCTTTATCGGAATTCATAAGCATCCTTGCAAAGTCCTTGTTCAAAATGTGAAGTTCGTAACTTTCTTTATAACCTCCTTTTTGGGTAGTAGTCATCGAC